>JAUOBX010025005.1:0-14071 GCA_032360705.1 Eupentacta quinquesemita
GATAGATATCCATTCGACCATTGGATAAAACAAACAATGGAAATTGGATGAAAATAGGAGCTCAAACATAAACACATGAAACATACATACAAACGAGTAAGAACAAAATACATGAAAGCGTGTACTATAGGCAACGTACTAGGCTAACCACTGGTCTATTTGTGGATACAATTATTGAAACATTTGACATTAAATCAATGAAATGTTAGAACGAAATGAGCTTGGAATTGGCGAGCATATACCCAGGATGATGTAAGGCGCCAATTTACGGTATCTGACACCCACACATAATATCGGCTGAGGTTTGGATTTCTACATGACTGTATGAGGAAATAACTAAAGTCAACTTGGCACTTTGTGCAGTCATTGATTCATAGATAGATAGATCGATAGATAGACAGATAGATATCCATTCGACCATTGGATAAAACAAACAATGGAAATTGGATGAAAATAGGAGCTCAAACATAAACACATAAAACATACATACAAACGAGTAAGAACAAAATACATGAAAGCGTGTACTATAGGCAACGTACTAGGCTAACCGCTATAATTCTAACGGACTGTAGAGATTCACATTTCATATGATTACAATTTTACAAATAGAAAGTACTCCCAAATAGGAGTCTCAAAAGATGGGATACCGTAAATGGACGGATCAGTAACTGAAGCTCAACAGAGTTCGTCTTTCTCGCAATTTTTGGGACGACGCGCAGTAATTTTCTCAGAATATGTTACATACCCACGGTGTTTGAATAGTTCATGTTTTTATAATGTCAAAGGTACGACGCATTTTTGACTAGGTAATTCATACAATCAGATATTGGCTCACCCCCAAGGGCCGTTAACTTTCGCTTTGGAGTGAATCCGGGGATTTTCCCGTATTCGCTAACGATAAACCTAATCCCCCAATTATTTCCGAACCTAATATAAGCAATGTACAGAAGGGGCAGGATATGACAAAACACGTGGTTCCAGGTACTGGTTATTTTCAGTTTATTCCCACATTACTATACCCATATAGGCCTACATACACACAGTGTAACATGATTTGTTATGCGCAAACATTGATGCTGGAATGTCAATTTCTACGGCATTCGGTGGGCTGGCAGGCTGATGTCTGATCAGAAATAACTAAAACCTTCCGAGTCTGGTCCCTACAAGGGCACACAATCTCAATATGTGAGAGAAACTTAGTTAAAAGTGAGTTAATCGCAAAGAGGGCAATCCAAACAGCCAACCGAAGGAAGAAAAGAGTCCTTGGACGGATAGATAGGTTAGAAAAAATCCTCATATGTTAACGATAGATCTGTTTTTTGCTAGTGAAAAATGTCCAGATCATTTGCACATTCAGTTGAAAATTCGGAAGCAACACAATCCATCTGGTGCCGTTTTTTTCAATTATGGACTAAGGGAATTCCGTCAGTAAACGCCAGCTCCTCGGATTTGATTCTTATTCCAAACGGTTCTCGAATAGGGTTGCATGGGAGTATGTCAATTTCCAACATGATTGCAGAGAAATGTCATCTAACGTTAGATGGATCGGATCACGCGTTGCGTTCACATGGACATCTGATAACAGGTTGATGACGCGAGATGGATCATAATGATTCGACAGCCCGTGATTAAGATCCCGGAAGCCCATCTTGATGATGGGTCCGTTCACATGGGAAATTTGATGACAGTTCAATCCACCTTGCGTGATCGGACCGTCATCAATTTGTCCATTTGAACGCACGGTTTGGTGTGTGGGGACTGGGGCAGGGGGGTTGAGCAGGGGGACTAAGAGGGTGGAGGGCAGCTTACAACATTGGCGTAGACAAGTATTCAGAGTGGGAGGCTGAGACCTGTTAGTGACACAAAGAAGAGTGTCCCCCACTTCTCAGCATTTTCAGATTACCTCAAATGCAATCAGGTGCAATGGAGCACGCCTGAACATCCACCCTCTTTTTAAAATATATCCTCGATCTTCAATCAAGTCCATTTGCAATTTGGTGCTTTTTTGCTGCCAAAAAGTGCGGATTGAGCCGAAGTTCTATTCCTACTACGATTTGGGAATACAATCATATTATCTCAGTCTATATGCAATTTGTTGCAATGAATGATCTGTCATATTCCGCCGCCCCCAAATGAATGTTTGGATAAAGTGTATGTACAGATTTCTATCCCCACTTATTGCATTTTCAGGCCGAACGCCGAATATAAGTTTCGCACATTGTATATCATATACCCACTTCCCACACCTCTGATACCTTGGATTACTTTTGATCCTGGAATAAAGAATACTGATCATATACTCCGTATGGCTAACCTAGAGTATGGAGTCCCTGCACCGTTCCGTTCACTAGTTATCATGTATACAAGGTTTGTAGAGTTTGACCTCAGATGACCTTGAACCAGACCGCAAAACAATAAGAACCATGTACTCCATATGGCCAACCTACAAATCGAGTATGTAGTCTGCATCTTTCCATCAGCCTACTGGTTATCATGTTTGGAAGGTTTTCATACTTTGGCATATGTTGACCCCAGATGACCTTGAACCGGACCCCAAAACATTAGGGACCCATATTGCCAACCTACATACTGCATATGAAGTCTCTGAACCTTTTCGGTCACTAGTTCACATGCATATAAGGTGTATATACATTGACCTCTGTTGACTCCGAATGACCTTGAACTAAACCACAAAACAATTGAGATCATGTACTCCATATGACCAACCTACAAACCAAATCTCGGCACTTTTCCATTCATCTGTCATAGTGTATACGCGATTTCCAGACTTCGATCTCTGTTGACCCCAGATGACCTTGGACTCAACCGAAAGACGATAGGGATCATGTACCCCATATGGCCAACCTACACATCATGTATGAAGTCTCTGCACCTCATAGTTCACTAGTTATCGTGTTTACAAGGGGCGTAACATTCACGCATACACAAACAATGTACGCACACGCCTGCACCATGGCATAGATTCATTTCGCCTCTTTAAAATCTTTAGAAGAATTTCGCAAGACTGTCCTGCGCATATAGCCTACAACATACACATGTATGTGCATTCTGATTTACGTGTAGTCCTGTGTGACCTTCGATACTGAATCATTAACATACATTTATATAACAGTGAACAGCCTCATACGTTTGGCTGGTCATAACAAAGAGAAAAACAATTCTGAAACTCATCTTATACCATTATTAACCAAATTAATATCAGGATCAAATTTCTGACGACCTTTGATTTGAAAAGCAGCAGAGAACACAAACTTTGGCCATTTATGGCATTAATGCCTGGAGTTTCTGACAGGGGCTGTGGAAATAGTTAGTTTGTGAGTATTTATGAAAATCTAAATTAGGTGAATAAATTCAACAGACAAACAAACTTTCACTTCGAGGTTCATTCAATGGAAAACTGAATGGCCAAACGTGCAAGAATTGCGTCGAATATTGAAGAAGGTGGAATGTTACATTGTGTAACTTAATAGATTAATGAACAAATCCTTGAAATATTTGGCCTATCGTTTGGTTCATATAAAATCATGACAAAATCAGTTAGATTTATACAACTATTATTTAGACCCCACCGACTATTCTCACTTTTGAGCTCTAGCTATGTAACTGTAATACTGTATCACATATCAATCTAACAATCAACAAAACGAGAAGTATATTTACATGTCTCAAATGTGGCACTAGCAAGCCAAGATATTGAGGGCCAGAGTTGCTGTAAAACTGTCATATATATATTATTCTACGAATGAGACTTACCTCCACTACTACGGATGGGATAGTTCAAGCCTCAACAAATCTGTAGCATGCTCCAGCGTAGTCGGTGGAATCAGTGACAAAAAGTTATAATAGAAGACGTTTGTCAAAATCTTACACAATTGGCAGACTAGAAAGTGAACTATTGCAATATTCTTCGCAATGCCACTTCCTTGTTATATTTGGACAGGTTTCGATACTCATGACCATGACAAACAATGGAGTGATTATTATTTTGTTATTACAGTTGGTAACGGATATCTAATAATATGTGATCTTATTTCAGGATTCCCCTACCATACTGAGGATATGCTAGGCCAACCTACAGCTATTCAACATTATGGAGAGAAGTATAGTTTAGCCGGAAAGCCTTGACGACTTGTGAACCAGGAAGCAAAATGGCTCTGTATGTAGTGGTTACTGGATTTCATTCATGTGACTACAGTCTACAAGACAGGCAGGGTACACATATTCGTCATGACCGCTAGACTCATATTTACAAGGATTTGATGCTTTCGAGTCTTTGAACTCTGGTGGCCTCAGATGACCTTCAACTTGACTCGAGAAGGATTCATGTACTCATCATGGGGAACATACTCACCGAGTACGAGCTTTATGTATCAAGGTGGGGTGAAATTATTGTGTTCACAAGCTACATTTTCGCTGGTCTACACAAGAAAAATTAGGCTAATACATTTTTCACTATTCAGGATGTAGCTCCACACCGAATTCCAACTGGATCAGGCCAATCATACTGAACTTCTACAAGAATTTCTTACTTTGACCTCTAGTGACATCAGATTATTTTCGAACAATTTCCCAATGAGTTTCCAAACCCGGAGTAAACCCGGTTTACATCGAAAACATTAGGATTTGTGTGATACCCATACGAAATCCACATAATAAATTGTCACTTTTCTCAGACTTTGACCTCTGTTCAGCTCAAATAGCTTTTGAACTGGCCCCAAAACAACGGGGTACTGTATGGACTCACTATGAGGATCCTACATACAGAGTATAATCATGATATATTTACTCAAATATATGGCGCAACAATATGCCAAAGGCATTCCTATGCGCTTACATGATGGTGAAGGCCAAATGGAAGAAATGGGTCTTTAGCCTCCGCTTGAACGTGCCTAATGTCGGCGCTTCTCTGATGCTGCGAGGAAGAGAGTTCCCAATCTCCAGAACACTGATTCAGACCGAACCGGCCCCACGCAGACTTATACCTAAACAAGTGTACTGTCACTAGAGGACTGGAGAGTATGAGCGGAACGATAGCGTTTAACTTAACCATGTTGGTCCATGTCATTGAGAAACTGGGGAGTTCGAATGTTGACGTCAAGTATTTTATATAGACAATGCTTGAACTCAAGCCAGAACCGGATGGGCAGCCAGTGCAGCGCAGCAAGATAATAATATGATTGAATCTTATGAAGCGCAACATCTAGAACTGAATCTGCTCAATGCGCTGCCGGACAACAAAGACAAGGGAGACAAAATTGTACCTAATTAATTGGGATATTGAGGGAAAAGATGGGGTTTTAGATGTTTAGAGGTGTCCAGTGATTGCAGTCAGATTAAATGTCAACGAGCAGGCTGTTCCAGAGGGATTGTCCCCATATGTCGACGTGATGGTACGTAGGTAAATCCGAACGTTGTTGGTGTTGGCGAGGAAGTGACTTTGGCGTAGATTTTGAGACAGGTAGACAGGTAGATCGATCTTCACAGCTTGAAACGTGAGGCAGAATAGCTTATACTGGATTCGATACTGAACAGGAAGCCAGTGGAGAGATTTCAGGATGGGTGTGATGTGAACCAGATCTGGGTGAATGAGCGACGATTCTAGCAGCAGTGTTCTGGAGACGCTGAAGTCGTTGAATTGAAGACGATGGTATACCGAAGAGGAGTGAATTACCATAGTCAAGCCGGCTGCTTATTACTGCATGTACCAGTCTTCTGTCTTGTATTATGCTCAGTTTTCTTACAGGTTCCCTCACACACCAGGGTGAGACGGAGCAATGGAGATCAGGTGCCTCGCCCAAGGTCACTCAAGAAAAGTTCATTAGTCATATTCAGGGTTCAAACTCATGATTTTTTACTGAATGAGATATTCGGGTCCTCATACTTGAAAATGAGATTAGCTCAGTCAGTTGAGCTTAGGAGTCCTGATCAAAAGGTTGCGAATTTGAATCTGGGCCAGCTGGCTGACTCATCTCACCCAGGCGTTATTGGAAACCTTATGAGGTAACTTGTAAATAGTAGCGTGCGCCATATATGTGCCAGCCCTATTGGGATGTCCTCCAGGGGACACGATGATGTGATACACAGTGTCTGTGCCTCAGGAAGGAACAGAAAGAAATGCGCGCTAGAAAGTGCAGGATTGAAAGTCACTAATGATCAGTCAAAATATATGTGAAGTGCTACGAGACCAAAGCGCTATATATTGAACCAGATGTTCTTTTTGTTATTATAATACTCTCTCCTTTCTTAGCACGCCATTCAACGCTGAAACCTGAGGAGACTGCTGGGGTAGTGGCATTCCAGAATCCTGCATTTGCTGACGTGGAGCTCTGATGAACATTCCTCAGGAGAAGTTTCTGTGTGGTCCTGGTGAACTGGTGAAATACCAAAGCTATAGATCTGATGCCACGCTCCGCTGCGACAGAGTGTGAGTTAGAAGCACGGAAGACAACTCATATTTCCCCCAACTTTGTAAGAGAAAGGATTATCTTCATTACCCTCCTCTCCTCTATCTATACATACCCAAAATCTGTTTAAAGAAAGATGGTAATAAAAATCATAGTCAAACCAACTGGTCGAAAATGCTTTTAACATGTATTAATAGTCTTTGCAATTGTCAGTACTAGCCTAATTGCGAGTTGAAGTCATTTCCATCTTTCTTAGGAGGGTACCTTGTGACTTTAAAAGGGTTCATCTACTAGATTAAGTATGTCGAACGGTTTTATTAAACCGTGTCCACTGTCAAAGGTGTTAACTATTACAGTTTGCAGTTTCGCAAAGAATAAACGATTTGTAGATGGGAAAATAGTTGCATGATGAGGGGTAGAAACAACAAGTATTTAGTAGCTCATAAATATGATGTTTTATTGTTTTTCGAGTACGGTCCTTCCATAGGATCCCTTAAAATGCTGCTGCAACGGTAAGCGTTGAACTCTTACATTTTCATTGTTTCGTCCCATTGTATTAGATTTTTTTTTCTGTTACAGAATTTGTCTGTATATCTGCAAAACATTAGGATCCTTTTTGGGCAGTTCAAGTCTTCGCTCACATAAATCTGTACCTATGGAATCTTATCTTCATACTGCAGTTAGACGGTGCATTATGCTTTTGTGAGTCACCTCATGAAGAGAATAAAACCAAGTCATTATATACCTTCTGTGAATACCTTCTTTCAACTTGAGATTTTGATTATTTATAGTGTTTGAAGCAAATGATTTTGCTAGTTGCCTAGGCAACATCAAAATTACTTATCGATAGTACTTGCGACCTGAGTAATTTTATAAACTGGCAAACTGTTATTAAATCCTCAGCGAATTATTGTATGAATACTGCCCACGTGTCAAGTTAGGAGTCACATGATCAGATTATATTTTCGATAGTGTATATTACTGAAACAAATACTGAAAAGCACATTATTTTGTGATATGACATTAATAGTTGTGTGAAGAAGGATCGGATGTTTCGCACAACTGGGCAACACCATGTTGGATGGGAAGTGCAGTCTTTCGGAGCATGTTTATAAAGCCTATTACTCCTGAAATCTCTGGATTGTGATTAACTGATGACTTTCAATTTCTGTATTTTTTGCGATAGTACTATAACTACAATCTTTTTATCTAGTTCCTTCGTAGATTGCCCATATGGAACTAGACCACTTACGTGTATATCCCTGCATTAATTATGAATAGTGACCTTCGATGATGATATAATCATCCTTGTGTACCTGTAATTGTGTTGCTTGGTAATAAATTATCTATGTAGCTGGAAAAGGTTGGTACCTAAATTTTGCACAATATCACAGGCTATCTAGTTGGTAATTTGTATCACTGAACTAATTTTTGTCAGAAATACTGTTGTTGAATTGTTATTTTGTGATGTTTCGGACAGATGTGCTCCTTAAAAGGATGCTTGTAAATTAGTGTAGGTTTCTAGTCAAATTGCTATCTACTTCAGCAGAGAACAGAATGAGATATTCATTATAAAGTACATGATCGACGAGTCAAACTGATCTGGGGTGATATCTGTGAAGCATCTGGAAAGTGGTGTGTTGCAGTGATGAAGCACCGTATGAGAACTTGATAATTTAATTATTATCATTATATCAACAACCTTTCCAGTTCATCTCTCCAATAAGTCTGGTACAGGTTCCTGTTTTAATGTAATCCATTGTTCAACTGGGTATCAGCCACAATTTATCACTTGAACAGATTCATCACATCAGGGTGAAATGTTGCCGATGGTGAATTGTATGGGGTCAATGTCTCCAGAGGCGTGGTTGTTTTTGAGCATGGTACGACTTTAGTGCTTCTCACATTAGGTAACTCCTTCCCAACCTCCCCAATTTGTTGGCACCTGATTAACTGGCAGTCTGACAAGGCACTCAGTGCTCATAAGCTGATTTTCATTGGATACCCCACAAGCTATGCGTGTGACATACATTTCCAAGTGCTCACATGGCTTGGCACCATGCTACCTCAAGGAGCAGGTCGATGCATATGTCCCACATCGTACACTCTTGTTGTCCACCCTTCTGAAGCGGTCCTCATCAAAGCGGGTGGGCGAGCAGGGCAGCAGCCTGGGCTTCCAGCTACATTGCACAACAACTCTGGAACAGTCCTTCCACTGAGGTGTGTGATGCTCCCTCCCTGAAGCTATCTATAACGTTCAGGATTGTGACATACATTTCCAATGGCTCGGCACCATGCTACCTCCATGCAGGAGCTGGTCGATGCATATGGCCCACGTCGCACACTCTTGTTGTCCTCCACCATGTCCACCCTTGTGAAGCTGTCCTCATCTATTCTAAGCGGTATATGGGTGAGTAGGCTTCTCGCTACATTACACAACACCTCTGGAACAGTCCTCCAACTGAGGTGCATGATGCTTACTCCCTCGAGGGTTTCACATCAGTACTGAACACTCCTCTCTTCAGAAAAGCTTAGGTATATTATGCTTTGATTTTGTGAGGCTCGGAAAGCTGGACTCGGAGGAAAATGGTATTGTGCTAACCGTAACCCTCAATCCTCTTACTAACGAATACTATAATATATGTTTTTTCAATCGCAGTAAACCCCGAGTCTCAACCACAGCGGAATCATGTCGTGTCTCATGTGTAGAACTCCACATGTCGGTAGTCCTGTCGACTATAGTATGGTGGATATCGACTTCACTATTCATTTCCACTGCATGGTTAACGTTGTGGCCTTTCCACGTGGGGTAGATCTGTCCGGTTAGGAATGACTTACACGTGCAATCGAATGATCACATATAGATTCCCTTGTGGTAGCCTTGAGGTGAGATTTCATATGTGCGAATGCGGGAGGGGAAACACAGAACCTCTCATCAGGTTGCAACAGTGGAACAAATTTACACGTACCAGGCTACTGTGCCATTGGCACTCTTGTTTACTCGGTTGGACACTGACGTTTGTCCAAGTCTCAGTATATTCAAATGACAATGGAGTTTTATTTTAAACTAAATTTATTTGGATATCAATATTGCACATGTATTGACAAAGACGGGAGGCAGACTAATCCATAAAATAAGATCGTGGTAGAAAACATTCGAGTTGAAGAAAACGCCACAAACTAAGGTTTGTACAAACAGACAATGATGGTAAGCATTTATACTGCGAATCTACTGTTGCTTCCTTGTTAGGCTCAATGAACATCACACGCGTGCAGAGCCTGTATGTTACACAATAAACTATGGCTAACATGTTTATTACATTGAAAGTGACATCTGGATTGGATCAGTGTAACATGCGTATGCTATTATTTGAAAGTCGGGAAAAGTCCTGGAATTTGTGGTGGAAAAGTCATGGCGAGTCTTGGAAATATTGAAGGAAAAAAGTGTAAGAATCCTGTATGTAGTCTACACTCTGCACGTGTTTGCTGGGTGTATATTCTACCGGTAGGCCTACTAGTTGCCAGCACAATTTTGAATGTAGCCCATTATGGTAGGATGGAAGGTCCATGCTGATGGAATCAGCCTACACATCAGGGGTTATATGTTGATGGAACGATAACAAACATGACAGAGGCCAATCCGTGGAGAACCAACACCCCCTCCCCCTATGTGACAAAAGTGGTCAACTAAAAAATGGCTCGAATCCCCATATTGACTACTCAGTCAGAATTTTGCAGCTTTCAGTAGGCGTGCGTCTTGGAGCAATTGTGACCCAATAAATTTATGTTGATGTTTTTGTCTGGGTGCCTACCTGAAACAGATGCCCAAAGAATCCTAGCCGCCTTCCAGTCACTAAAGCGTGAAATGAATGTTGTTTAGCGATGTCACTTGAAGGACACTTGTTTGAGTATCCATTCTGCTGATATGAAAGTTCACTGACAATGCTTACCCTACTGGGAACAGCAGTCCATGTCTATAATCAAGAAATCAGTACAGTACCTGGAGTGCCAGGCTATATCGTTTCGATATTTAGGATAAGAACTCGGCCACTAAGCACTAACCGTATCTTTCGAGCGATCTTCGCGTTACGGCCTCATCGGCTTCACCATATATTTGGCAAGTATATATGGAGTTTCCAATTCCGACCATAGGCCTATCAACAATACCCTACGCTCATATCGTGGTTGGCTACGTCACGGAGGTAACTTACACATTTACTGAAAAAGCGAATACTCATCAAATAATAGTGTATGCTCATTCTGGGAATAACAATGTTTATCAAGGCAACGCAGCATATCATACGGTACATAAACTTTTAAAATACTAGAACACTATCAGGATGAATCATAAGGTCAACAAAAATAGGAGGACACGATCAAATTATTATACATGAATACATTTCAGCTGGTCTGTATAAACACGATAGGCTATCGAATGAGTTCTCTAATACATAATTCACTCACGCAAATTCCTGTTATAGCCCCCGTAAGATGCTCTCATCTTATTAGTTATCAATGTCACACCGTACCTAATACCAACTTTCACCACACCCATTTCTCCATGTGGGAAGGTGGCTGTCTGTTAGCGGTGAATTGCAGACCCGGGAGTCGGAATTCACACCCCTGCCACGGTACATCAGGGCACTTCAGGTAAAAAGAGGCTCGAAAGCTGGACTGAGCCTCGAATAACAGTCTGACTAAAGTAATCCTCGGACATCTGGAGCACATACGGGTGGAAGCATAGCACCAGACCTGGGCGTCAACTGGACTGGACAGCTGGACAGGTGCTAGCCACAGTGACCGATCTGGTTACAGTTGGAGACGATCCAAGAGTCACGTGACAGAATCATGTTTGACCAAACAGAATCCGATCAGAGTGCATAGTAATTTCTTTCAGTTTTACCATTTGAATTGAGGGGATCAATCCTACTCAATCCCATCTTGGCTCTTAAGGTTTCAGGATGATGGAATATCTTATATGTGCGCTCTAGCCTGTGAACAAGACTCGCTCGATTTCTGCACTTGGTTGACACAGGGATGAGGAATCGTCTCCGCAATACGAGTAGCGTTACCTTCCTAAAGTGTTACATTTCTGGGACATTAGGATGTCTACTGCACTGTTGAGGTGCATTTATTGAGTCAGCATCATGGCTCTGAATAGTTTTGAGGTCCAAGTTGTTTTTTCTGATGAATTGTTCTGCATGGATGTCACAATCCCCCGGAAAAGCGTTGTAGGCGTAGACTACCTCACAACAGGTCAAGTGAATTGTAGTGCACATCTAGGTTACACGCAATATTTCCCGCGGACAAATTCCTCGATTACTCTTTGAAAAAAGACCATGTGTTACGATTTTTGCTTTATATTTACAGTCAACAACTCATATGATGCAGTGATTATGAAGTCGACACATATAGCTATTCTACTAGTGCGAAAGAAACCTATCGTGAGTGCAGTAGTTCTATTGAATAATACTGTTAGATTTTGCCGGACCTACTTCTTTTCGTGGGTTTGCCGAACAAATTGTATTTGACTCTTTCATTATAACAACAACGTTGTCCTCTGAACACCGACAAATTATGTATTTTATACTATACAGTCACTAGTTATATTCGAGGCGAAACCATCATACGCAATTGGGAAAACCCGAATCTCAACAATCTCATTGGACGACTGGAAAACATATTCCGTATTATTTCGAGAGGTGTATATCCTAACGTTACACACACTTTAGAAAGCTGACAGACGAGAACAAACTGGTGACAGCGGTGGGATGCTGGGAATGGAGCTTGCAATTATTACGCGTACAGCCCCGGTGACAACCATCCTCAGAGAAGCTCCGCCCCTGTTGATTTTAGTGGCATGTCTGACTGCTCAACGATCATTAACTGAACGAAGCCATCAATTACCAATGTACTCAGCGCAGAACAGTCAGGTGAGATCAATTATCGAAGATCAATTTCATCGCCTTCAGGATTCGGTTGATTCATTGAAACACTCTGGCCGACCATGGTATAATGAATAATCGATAGATACTCATATTTTTTTATTCCGGGTGTTCACGATCGGGCTTCCCCCGCGCTGTACGCGTTATAATAACATTCAACGCAAAGAATCGTTGAGTCGTACTGTGGATGGACGTGGTGTAGCATGGGCTAAAAGTTTGTAAACACACATACTTAGTTCAATAAGGTATACTTTACACGTATAAAGGAAAGGAAATCCTATAAACAATGTATCAATGAACGAATTAGCTCGAAAACTCTCCAAATACATCCAGACGAAGCCCTTCGATGTTGTTAATACTCGCGGTAGTTGCAATTATCGTAATTATTACTCTCAATAATAAAAATTATAACGTTACTTTTAACTGCCTTAAGAGGGGGCACCGGCGTGAGTGAAGTTCTGTCCATGTAAGAACAGGGGAACGTGTAACGCAGTTAATTGTCTAAGAGGTAAGCAACTACACAGGGCTGACTGCAGACGTCTAACTCAGCTGGCGTGGTGTTCCTGGAAGCGAGGGCGCTCAACCAGAAATATTTAGCACGGAAACTGCACTCGTCATCGCCGTTACATATGGTCATCAGTTCGACCTTGTACGTCTCATCGCATAGACTCTTAGGAATTCCAAAAGTACCGCTCTGTGTGAAAAAACGAAATAACACGAATGAAAATGTCCATTATTTTCATATATAAGAAATATGAACAACATATTTGGCAATTCTCGGAATTATTAGCATGAATACCTAGACCTATATAGAGGCACCACAAAAGCATACCCATATTATCCTACACACCCCTAGCTAGATTTAGTGAAATGTTCAAATTTACTAGTGATGTGCCCTCTAGTTATATATGGGCTCAGTGCCATTGAACGAGGTTACTATTATGTTGTGCTCATTGGGCCTCGTGTACAAAATAAGTGTAGAAATTTCGCAAAAAATCTCA
Source organism: Eupentacta quinquesemita (assembly GCA_032360705.1). Classification (NCBI taxonomy): domain Eukaryota; kingdom Metazoa; phylum Echinodermata; class Holothuroidea; order Dendrochirotida; family Sclerodactylidae; genus Eupentacta; species Eupentacta quinquesemita. Next base: position 13,372 of record JAUOBX010025005.1, read on the forward strand.
GCATGTGGTTCAATGTTCACCGGGTTCGAAGTCCCAAGGGTTGGATGTTTCCTGGTAACATTGAGCCATGGGAACATCATATGGCTAACCATATCCATCAATCTCAACCAGTTAACGTCTGGTTCAGTATTCCACTCTAATGGATGAGGCTGCCCATGATATTGGGGTCCAGACTAGAATCGTAAATATATTTGTGCACCCTACTAGACCAGGTTTTTCACAGTCGCCACGTTGAACATACTGGCTAAGTCTTCTTGGCTGTAGGCTGACCTCTAGGCAAGGGACCTCCATATATCTATAGATGCTGACACTTCCCCTCCCATCCTCCGACTTCCAGCCACACATACTTACACAAAAGTAACAGAGCTGATGCCTGTTGCACTGCTCTGCGAAACCACCTTTGTATCCGCCGTCTCCAAGACCAGGAAACTCATCAACGATCCTACAATCGTCTAGAAGGAAGTCTAAGGCGGGGCACGTCAGATCCTCTTCGATCTCTGGAGAGGGAATAGTTAGAATTCATCAGAGTTTTTAACATGATGGGGGATAGGAAAACCTTTCAGCTGCCTGACCAACTCGTTCCCGGTAATCCTTTCCCCAGAATCAGCTGCAGTTTGCCCCGTCTGACAGCTTCGATGGCCTCGCATGAAGTCGTTCACAATCAACTTGTCAACTTTTGACCTGTTTGCATGAGCCAATT
>JAUOBX010025116.1:0-14056 GCA_032360705.1 Eupentacta quinquesemita
CGAGTACCAAACCCACGAGTACGAGTATGAGTACGAGTACACAGTTTTCCAAAATGCTGAGTACGAGTATGAGTACGGGTACAGAGGTCATGAGTACGAGAACGAGTACGAGTACGAGTACGAGTACGAGTACGAGAAAATGTACTCGAGTATGGACTCGAGTACGAGTACGAGTACGGACTCGAGTACTACAAGTCTGGTTTTTACACGAATATGAGTGCCATGAGTTATCTCTTCCACCCTGGAACCTTGGAACCAGAAAAGATATGCTACCGAATAAGTAGCAGAATTGTCATCCAGTCGGATACATCAACTGGAACGGGATCGATGGATATTCATTCACACCGTATCAAATCGATGTGTGGGCTTTAGCTAGCCTGAAATGACAGGTTATACTTCGAATGGACGAAAGACTATTACCGTTGTCACTTCTCAAACACCCTATATATTCCCTTTGTAATTGATGTCCGGATTATTACCGGAAAGGCAACTGCACTACGATACGAAACACAATGACACTCGCCATTAAAACAACTAAACAAACAAACATAAAGAAAGGGTTGTCTTCGCCGTCAACTCTATGACCACTACACTGTTACATACATACAACACACATAAAACAACCGGCCCCATGAGTCAGTGCATTTACATTATACATCCAGATAAGACATGGGGGCCCCGAAATAGGTGGGGGGATATTTATTCGTACGTTCTGTAGTAAAACACATCAGAACGACAGTTGCCATCTTCAATAAGTCAGTTAGATTGTAAAACGCCACAATTTCGAGTTGATTATGATAAACTAAGTACGGATCTGCGAAGCAACATAGGCCCACTGATTTTCTTAGGCAATCAGTGTGCGCGATATGATCGGACAGTTGACACCTGACGATTCATGACGTGCCAATACATGAATACACGGCTGTGCATTAATTAGGCCAAGTTTCAAGGTAGTTGGTGACAGCGATCGGAGAACGGACAGATCAGATGGGGTAATAGAAGGGAACTCCAGTAATAAAATAGGAGCTGAAACTCCCACAAGGTCTAGTTTTCAAAGAGCTCTCCAAATTTTGCTTGTTATATTGTTGATAGTATTATCGTTGTTATTATTATTATCATTAATTTGATTATTGATATTAGAGCATTAGAGAGTTGTTATATATTTCCTAAGGAATAATGTGACGCATGTTCCGGTTAGTTAGAACGCCGCGGGAGCAGCGTAATTATCCACATCTTGCTTATAGACGAATACATCTTACCACGATCATGAATAATTCCACGAAAGCATCATGGTTTTCCTGAATACTTGTGTTCCATATGAAATGACATGTCATTTCCAGTGTTCGTATGACGAACACCTCCGTGCAGGTCCCATGGTGGTCGGCAAGTATTCAAAGGATTCAAACGCGTTGTTGATTTTGTTTCGCGAGTATAGTGAATGATCGCGCGTATTGCTCATTGTATGGCTCCGACCCTAAACTTGAAGTGGGGATATTTGTGTTTGAATATGAAGGATAGTAGTAGCAAATCATATTTAATACCAGCTTCGCCTATGAATGATTTACCCATAAAGTATAATATTTCATATATCAGAGTAGTATGCCCAAATGATTGTTCTGCCTATTGTATTGCTCCAACCTCAATTTTGTTATTTCCATGAATTGCAGATAGGCCTATTTGTGTTCGGGATCGAAGGATCGAAGTAGCAAACAATATTCATAACGGCATTGCTTATGAATATATTGAAAATGAATACTTTTTACATATCAAATTTCCTCTTCCACGGGGTGATGGAATAGTAGGCTATCTCTTGTGAGATTAGTGATCAAACCATTCTCATTGAGTGCGTATACATCACATCCCTATAATGTTACAGACAAAATGCAATAACCCTAACATCAATAATTAGTTTCCACTATGTCACCTTGGTAACGCGGTTCGACTTTGTTACGGAAGATCCCGAGGCATTTCTGGTCACACTCGTGTAACCATCTTCCTCTCTATGTCAGCTCATCCAATATTCAACAGTTCAATATGGGGACTTTCCTAGACCGTTTCTCTCCACCATATAGTAGCTGTAGACATTGAAATCCATACAACATTTCTACTGCTATAGACGAGTCCAGTCGCTTTTTGACATTATGAGAGATCCCAATAAATGTTTGAGCACACTCGGGTAACCACCCTCTTCACTTTGTCAGTTCATCCAATATTCAACAGATCCAATTCTAATTGTTTTATTGTCCTAGTGCGTCTCTTTCTTACGTTGGCACATGTATAATTTCTATAAGAATTCATATATTCGTCTATTTAATATGTACAGAATAATAATTGAATAGAATTGATTAGATGGGATGGGCAACGACCGAACAGAGTGTAGCCTTCTGAACATGAAAAGCATAGAATACACCCAACACTAATTGCCCGTCTGTGCAAATGCGAGACGGTTTTGCTCGCGTTAGGATTGGGAAGTCTCAGGGGACTCGTCTTACCACAGCGTTAAGAACTATACAAAAACACACGATGTATATTTCTTCTTTAAAATCATCCGTGCGCGAAAAAATACGACAGAAACAAGATAATAATAATAATAATATACATTTATAAGGCGCAAAATACTAAGGTTCCGATGCGCCGAAACAAGTAGCAAAATACAAAAACAACAGATGCTATTGAAAAAAAGTGTTCATCCTCGATTTGAATATGTTTACATTTAGCGAAGCTCGGATCTCTTCCAAAAAGATGGATAAAACGGAGAAACAGAAAGAGAAGAAAGTCGGTGATTACTGATTTAGTACCATGAATGCCATGACATTTTTGAAACAGTACCTGAGGACCCTGATGCGAGCAAAATTACACAGAGATACATACGCAAACGCATGAGCGCATCTCATATAGAGCAGGAGTGAAAAAGTCACCAACGGCGCTGGTTACACAGTAGAACAATGAACTCCCAGATGTATACAATGTATAGTTTACAATATGAACAAAAACGAGCGAGCCTACCAAGAATACAACCGAAGAAATTAGTTCTTAGTCCTGGAAACATTATGAATTATGCACTCGATGAATGGAACTAGCGGCTATCCTATCAGTAATCACATTGACCAAACTGTTCAAGGCTGTTCGGGAATGTCAAATTTAATATTTACCTTCAGGATGAAAGCACCTGAAGAACAGATTGCAAATTAATTGAATAAGTCCTCCTATAGGATGTTCATGTACCCTCCGGTTAAGTAGGCGCTGTCCCGTCTGAACCTCTGAGTGCTCAAATAAAGTGGATGATTCAACTTCAGATTTTGCTATAGGTAAATACAAACATACATGTTGAAGACGTGCGCTGACAATTTACCTAGGGATCAGAAATGGGAAATGGAAGCATTGCTACGATTTTAGGAGGAAGACAACTTTCAGTTACAATGGCGTACAACTCCTAATTGTATTGTGTAATTTATTTCCAGTTGAATACCTCACTAACGAACTGCAAAAACGAAGAGGTTTCCGGGGGAATACATCCTGAACACCATTTGTTTATCATCAGCTTCCAAGGTCGAATGAATTGAGCGAGTTATTTGACAAAATTGAACGCGCGAAAGTACTGACTTGTTCTTCAGTTATATAGAAAACAATGACGTGAGGAAGTTTGTTCTTCATTGTATGATTTGATTGCAACAGCTGTAATGCAGTTTAGTGTTGCTAGCTAAATATATCCTCATTATTCGGATATTTACCCAAGGGGTTAAGGTGCAACGTAAGTAATTCAATACCGATTCTCACGGGCAGATTGAATTGATCGCGTTGAATTGGCAGAATAGAAATGAATCTGGCTGATGTATTTTTTCTTTATGTAAAATATAACTCATAACGCTGGGAACCTTCTTTTATTTTACATCGCAGGAGTCTTTCAGGAACATTCGTTTTTAGCCTGCCTATGAAACAGGAGAATGGTTATAATGTTACCGGAAGTTCATTGAAGTCTTATTAAACAGCCAAGGATCACATTTATTACATCTAGGACCAAATACATTCTTGAAAAATAAAAAGATTGCAAGTGAGGTTTAACACAAGATTATTTTCCCAAAGTCCCGTGTTTTATGTCGTCGTAACTAATATCATAATGTTACTCGGACTGCATCTGGTGTTTTGGAAGTTGTTTTATATAGAATGTTATGACTGAGTAGCTGGAACAATCTGAGTATATGGAGACATGTCCTCTGGATGAAACTTACTCAGGTGTTGGTGAAACCTGCTCAGTCTTGTCGAGTGTAATATACGTCACAAACTTACTTCGCTAATTCTATGTTCTTACTTAGTTTCTTGGTTTCGTGACGTCCCATGGGTTGTTGGCTCCGGGTGTTCCTGGTGTCACGCAATGCTGAGCTGGTCCGCGTAAAGTGTATCAACAATACATTGATCATACCTGCTATGCTCAGCCGTAGCCGAATGAACGCTATGGAGAATATGTATTCAGGCAATGGTGTAAACATTTCGTATTTTACTAATATCGCAACGACGTACGCAAACAAACAACACGTAACTTCCCGAGGCTTCCCCTAAGCTACACTAACTAGCTTACCAATCACTTTACAGCTATTATCTGCAGGCTGTCGGATAACATACCTTTTAAGTTGACCTTGAGGTAGATTAGTAATAAGGCATGACATTATTCTTAGTTTTCGGAACACACGGGTACGTAACATACTTGCTCAGCAACTGTTGTTATAGAACTCTGCGTACTGTTTAATCTGTCGCCAGATAAATGCAAGGATAATTGGGTGAGCATAGTCAAACATAGATAGACATTCTTGTGTTAAGTTACAAACTCATTATATTCCCTGATTGATAATCGTGCGATGCCTCTCTTATGTGAATATGTAATTTGAAGATGAACCTGATTAATCTGTCAGCTAGGCGGAATTGAATACTGGCATTCATATTTAATAGTCTTCCGACTTCAAAACACCAACCAACCGAATGAATGACACTGTCGATCCTGATGATTGCAAGATCGAGAGAAGATTTTAATTGAAAACATTGAAAAAGTTCAATCGGAATGGAAGTCAGTGTGCTTCAAAGGGCGGCTATCGAACATCGTTGGTAATTTCAGAACTATTTCAGAAGTATTTCCTGTTAAGAAATCCATGTTATGACGTTAACTTCCGCCCAACTTCACAACCATCATCATCATTCACTCATGACGATGCGCGTGGAATAACATCAATCGGAGGCACATCGCCACATGGCTTCCTCAATCAGTCGTTCTTCTCCGAGCAAATCTGGTCCTGAGCCGACTCCAAAAAGCTCTCACGAAGCTACACCATCTATCAGCCTACCAAACACGTTTCAGGAGTCTGGTAACTGCCCATGGCGTGATAGGACTAGACAACTCCCAGGACATTCATGTTTCACTGACGTTCCTAAATGGGTCATTCACCGAAGGGTATTAGCGTGTTACTTCAGTGCTCATTGTTTTCCAGCCACGATAGTCAATATCGATTATTTGAAGCCCACGTCACGGTGTAATTCAATTCGACTCTAAGTGGCGATCCTGAGAAAACAAGAACACTCGATAACTATCCACATTCTTCACTGTAATTGTTATACGGCTTCTTCTGGAACATTATGAGCCAGCTTTACGGCCGCTTTGGTAATGATCGCTTGAAGCGAGAACGGAATTGGAACAAATCGAGTTACATAGGCAGATAGAGAGAAGAAAGTTGTTGCGTCAGTATAGAAAACGCCAGTCTATGGAGGCGTCTATGAACGAATGGGGAAACAGAACCGAATGTACGTTCCATTTATAATGCAACCGATGCGATGCACGGTTTCAAGGTGGGATTCCATATGTGCGAGAGCAGAGTGCGGAATTCCGGTGTCAATGTTAACATCGCTCTCTTGGGGAGAAGGATAGTTTTGGGACGGAAACAGCTGTAGGATGAATCCCGAACACAATACATATGTAACAGCTCATGAATACGAACGTTAAATCGTTTTCTCAATTTTGAATATCTTTCTCATAGAGCACTTAACGTCCGTAGTTATAGGCTGATGCATATTTATCGTGCATGCAAATCATCATACAGTATGTTCTCGTCTCGAGATTTATCCTTCTCCGCAAAAAGTGATTTTTAAATCTGGAATCATCTAGCAATATCGACATCACATAACAAATGGTAGCATTTGGAGCATTGTGAGAACGTTGGCAAATCGTGAAAAGGGCAACCTTAATTATTGGCTGGGCTTCCATTGGCAAATATATATGTAACAACGTTGGGGATTATTCAATGAACATGCCTGCTGGGGCCCATATGGGCAAACCAAAGACTGCTTCGGGCCTTTGGGCCCCACATGATCCAGCCTGCGTGGTCCCCATGAACATTTGTCTCATTAGAGTTACCTCATCATATGTCACATGAAACCTACACAATGACAACATGCATGGGCACCACAAAAACTGACCATGGCCAACCCGTGCTCATGGAAATTCCGCGGTGCCCATGAATAACCCACTTTGGAGTTACGCGGGCATGATGATTGGGTAGGTGGTACCGACTTACACGTGCCACGAGTTGTCTATATCACGCCTATGCAACACTAGTCCAATGGACACCACAGCCAGTTGTTCGTATGTTGACACAACATCCTACCAACGCTTGTTAACTATTGCCAACAATTCGCTTTTGCTCTGTCAACGATGTTTGCTATCTGGGTACTGTCCCTTGACATTCTTCCTCATGGAACGATCGATGATGGACGAGAAGGGAGCATGATGAGGTCAAGCATCTGGGGGACACATCGCTCTTATGTAATGCGTATGTAATCATCTCTCCAGTTGACATTTCGTCGAAGTTATCTGAGCAACCTCTCACTCATTCTTCTTCTCTAGGAGTATTTGCATGATGTACATCTGGTCAGTTACCCTAATACACGTATGGACGTTTTGATTACTGTTGGAATTGCTCTGAACAACTGAAGAAAATCGGGATTGCACACTGAAAGTAAAATTAATGCCAAAACAGAGTTATTATGTCTTGGGGACACATGATGCTGATATCTGACCATGGGTGGTATAGTCATTCCGACAACGGCCATTGGAAGTGCTGTGCATGACTTCGAAGAATACGATTCTTTCTCACTAGTATGTTAGTGAAAGCAACCCAAAATGGTCATTCCGTGAATAAGACGGTGAAATTAAGATCATAACGATATTAATAAGTACCGGTATCATGCTAAATTATTTCGACTGAATAGTGCATGATATACCATCGTACCAGCGTTCTGACATCACACAAACATAACGAATAAAAGGTTAGTTATCTGGGATGTACGCAATGAAAGTATTATTGTGAATCTGGAACCGAACAAGTTAAAACAAGTACTAAGTCGGGTTGAGAATCAACCGTCGTGAGAAACTATTTCAATCCAAATATAAATGTCATCCATGAGCCTCTGTATACCTCGACGTTTTCATTCCAGTAATGGCAGTATGTGTGTATGTGTGTATGTGCGGGATAACTCGAACCAACTCGGAGAGATGGAGCTCATACTGGGCATATGTGTTTCCCATGATGAGTACACGATGTCAGGTCAGTGGTCATCTGAGGTCAACAGAGGTCAAAGTCTGAATATATTGTTAACAGCATAAGTCCGAAATACTTGATCCGACCACGCTGAAATTGAGTATATAGCTTCGTTATGGGGAGTACAATATCCCCTATTGTTTGTTGTGTAGACAGAGGTAATTCCGGGGAGAAAAAAGAGAATTGGTAAAAAATCAATAGTATGGCTAATGTTAGCTCGTTAACACAATCACTCGATCTCACTTCGATGGATGATGCCCATGCTTGATATGTGTGTGTTCCCCATGATGAGTTCAAGATCCAACTGTTTTGTTGCCAGGTCAGATATCATTTGATGTCAACATAGGTCAACGGCTGACATTCTTGTTATCACCATACGTTCGAAATGCTCGATCTGAGAAGGCGATTGCAAGGTATTTATTGTGTCGTGGGTCCCAGATAAATGAAATACATGATTCCTGTGGCCGTCAGAGGTCAATGCAGTCAAGGAATCACTGAGCTTTTCGGCTTTCTGGTTATGTAATAGTGAAAGGAAATGCCGTTCTTCTAGCAGTTGTAACCGTAAACAGTCACATTCACTTAATGACTCGACCACTTAATGGCTTTGCTCCAGGCACCGTGCCTAGGTAATTAAACTCGCCCCCTGTTTTATCAGAAGGACTAGCGATGCTACTGACTGCCATTTGCAGTTGTAATGTTTTGATGGCCAAGAGAGGAGAAAATGTCGTAAAGACAGCCAACAAAACCTACCATCGGGACAGTCAGACGGATTGTCACGACTGCGGGTAATCTCTGGGGTGTTGCGTGAGTGATATACTTGATTATATCGACAACCGACGAACGAAGGAGTTCAAACGAGCACGCAGTGGGGTTGATAAACATTCTTCGTGAATCACTGTTAACGACGAACGAAGACTATAAAAGAGTGACTGCCATCGAACAGGAAACAGGCACGCCCTCACGATCCCGGATGAATGTCATTAGAAGAGGTGATCTTAGTTGTTTGAATTCCAATCGATCCATTCTCTCGGATGATGTCAGCATAATTAACTGGGAATGCAGAAGCCGTTGGAAGTGGAGATTCAGCATTCCGAGTAAATCGATGATTAGGCTGTAGAAAGATGTGATCCGCCCGGAGAAGGCCCCCAATCAAACCGTGTCTGTTTACTATTTTTTATTAACTAAAAAAACACTGATGTTCAACTGAAAAGTTCTTGAAGGATTCCACAAGGATCGACATAACCAGAGCTTATAATATGACGGGTTAAAAACTGATCATGTCTGTCTAAACTTGACGTTCATATGAAAATCTGGTACAGAGTTACAAACTCTTTGTGCCATGGTGATTGTGCAATTCAAAATGCATCCCAACATGCAATATTAGTCGATGTACGAGTCTGCAAATACTCTTGCCTCTTGCCGCTACTTAGTGTTACTTGAAATTCCTAATAGCAAGCGAGGGGAACTTTCAGAAATACGTATAAAATCCATTGTTGATTGTCCGAGTTGTACAACGGCAACGTCACAGTTATTGCGCAATCAGTACAAATTTTGAAGGTCAATAACTCTGCAACGGAACATCGTACCAAGGTGAGGATTGGACCAAAAATCTTAGTTGTCAATCCTCCATACTATTAGTCTCGATCATGTTGATCCATGTGAAACCCATACGCTGGGCCTGAGCTGCTTATTCCTGCATTAGCTGTAATTCGGTTGCGTTGAGCTAGACTTTCTCTAGAAATACGTATAAAATCCATCGTTGATTGTCCGAGTTGTACAACGGCGACGTCCCAGTTATTGCGCAAGCAGTACAACAGATCAATAGGTCAATAACTCTGCAACGAAACGTCGTACAAAAGTGGGGATTGGATCAAAAATCTTAGTTGTCAATCCTCCATACTATTCGTCTCGATCATGTCGATCCTTGTTAAACCCTTACAAAAACTAGCTATGCCAAATACGCTGGACCTGAGCTGTTCATTCTTGCATTAGCTGTAATTCGGTTGCGTTGAGCTAGACAATTACACTATATAGTACAGTTGTGTTTAGTTAGTGTCTGTTTGATTGCTGTCGAATAGTATTGTGAAGGAAAACACTACCGGACTATGCGACGTGGTCGATGATTGACAAGACTAGAAATCCATGATCACACGCACAATGCCAAATACTTGTGCGGAAAGCCCAACCTTGCTCCACAAACAATTCGACTTGAGAACAGGTAGAAGGGGCGATCCAACCTGGGCTGACGGCAATAAATATATTTTGTGCTAAGAACACTATACATATATAATGAAACATTTCAATGGGCAATAGACTAGTTACGCGAAAACTGCGGATTTTTTTCCTCAAGTTCTCAAGTGCAGTTCATGGTGTCCCGAAGGTACATAAGTCCACAACTTTGTTGATGCTGATTGCTACCTCGGTAGTCGCGTACAGCGCCACGTGTTGTTTATAGCTCACCTATAGATACCAGGGCTATTTGGATTGTGGATGAATATACTCCTGAACTGGCTTGGCTTAGTAATCCTGAATAATTCAACTATGGTTCTTACTGTTCCAGGAGAGTTTCAAAGACTTAACTTACAACTGTTTCCGATTTTCATGATCCTGGTACTCTTTCAATGTGGTGTGATCTCAATATGCTTATTTATTATTGTTTCGTATCGAGTTTTAATTGCCGGGATTGTATTCTCAATTGATACTATTTTCTTGTTCCTGTCAGGAGTTTTCGTCTGTGGACCGATCCAAGATTTATAGGAAGCGCTCCATAATTGTTTTCTTTTTATTTCAAGGACTGTAGTCAAATAGTCGATTACATAGCTGATGAATAAAAAAAATGCAACTTTTGAAACTCGTTGTGACGAGAGAATGTCTTGACAATGAAGCAGCGATATCATCCTACATGTGGTACAGTCAGAATTCCTTGAATTATTCCATAATTATCCGCAGTTGAATTGATCATATCAGATCCAACCACATTATAATAGATCTGACCCAGAGTAAAATATTCTGATCTTCAAGCTGTATAACCACGACGCAGATGGTAATATTTGCCTCACTAGAAGATATCGGGATTAGCAGTCAACTGGAATGGAAGAATAGTGCAATCATCATAGAATACAATCCTGAAATGATAATAATCTATAACACAGAGAGCAGTTAGATTATATCAGCAATGTTCTATTTAAAGCATGTTCCAGAATATTTACGAAAGCTTACAAATTATGTTACATACATTTCTATGGAATTATTCGAGCTATTAATTCGACAGGAGGGAATTCCACTATGCATTACACTACTGGTCTATTATGATTTGATTTCAGTCCTTGTCATTTGATAATACGGTATCATCTCAGTCGATTGAGTATGTAACAGTATATAACTGAATAATACACAAGAACATGAGCTTACATCTCAGGTGCTAACCATGAATTGATAGCCAGAAAACTGCTCTCTATATAATACACATAACTGAGAAAAATATGAAATGCTCAGTCCTAGGCATTACAATTACTGTGTGAGAACAATTCAGAATGCGAACCACTTTACAGAAGCACGTGCTCGACAGATACTCAGGAACTATATTACAATTCAAAGATCGAGCTTTAAGGTGTTCATCAAATTTATTGATGAAAACTTTTCATACCAGTTGATACGTTTTCCGTTACAGCCTTACAGGCATTTGAAGTGTGAGTGATGTACTGAGATCGAGATACAAAACCATCTCAGTGTGGACAATTGATTCCGCGAATATTTCCCACTTTTGAAATTCACATAATAGTTTAAGTGAAAAGAAACTAGCAAGGGGAACTTGAGTTAGTAGGTGCGAGTAGTTACTTCTGCACAGAAAACAGAGGAGAAGCTTCAGTGGAACGTTGAGTTATGTGTTAAATCGAACTTCAGGGGTCCATAAAACTGTAACAGAACGTGAAGAGATGAGTCGGACATATCATTTCAGTTTTTAATTTTCCATAATATTAGTTCCGACCCTTGACTTGTCTTATGTGTAAATAAATTATTGTATGGAATATATTATACACTGTATCTAAAATGTACTAAATGTTCCCAAGAATTCATTACCTCTCACCACAACCACTCAGATTACTGTCAGTAATGTAACAAACATGACAAAAGTAGGTTCTTAGTATCAGCGGATGAATTAATGAACAGCCTAGAAAGGTTTCTCTCTCGATTATTACATGAATGTTCCAAATAACTTTTTTGCGTGATTGCTAGCTTATACCCCCTACATTCCTGCAAAAATACATCACCAATACCCATGTGTCCAACACAAGTCTTTTGCAACACCATTATCTGTCAAGCGTTAATGTTCTACAAACTCCTTACCGTATGAGTTCTCATCAAATTACTCTAGGGTGTTGTCAGTTGTGGATCTCAGATGCCACACTCTGAAAAAACAGTTTGCAATATTGAATTTTGCTAATCATTATTCCTTCGAGTGTCCCCTCGTTATAGTTACTATTTCGTCCTTGAAATGCTTTATGTGATGCAATGAAAAGACGACCGTCCTTTCCGTTCGTTCTTAGTCAAACGTATATTTGTATTAACTACTGGATTCCCCTGCGGGTTGGGGATTTCAGAATTATCCCGCGGTATTCCCTGCCTGTCGTAAAAAGCGACTAAAGGGGAGGACAGTTGAAGGAGACAGAATGAGGATGATAGTTAGGAAAGTACAACGGGCATGGAACAAGCGAAACAAGCAGTTGGCTCAGTTGGTAGAGCACTGGGTAGAGCAGAGGATCGCGAGTTCGAGTCACATCCGGTGCGTTGAGCAAGGTGCTTTATGACAGCCGGTGAGAACAGTTAGGCGCTGAATTAGCTGCTGTAACTCATACTCCCCGGGATTGTCGGAGTGCATACCGTTTCCTACGATCGGGGCATTATCTATAAAGCGTTCTATGGGAAATCCACTGACCTAATAGAGCGCTATGTATGTGCGTGATAATATCATTATTTCTCTCAGTAAATCATCATTAGTATTAATCGAAGACATTCACACCTACCTGCCCTTCTCATGAATGATGAGTGCCATGACATACGTTAGGAGGATGACCACAAATCCAACAGTAATCCATACAGCTGCATGGTTGATGGTTCTACGCTGTATGTACTGAGGAATGTTGTAGTAGAGGACATCCTTGTCTGAGTCAGTTGCTTTTCCTGGATCCTCTGGAAGGGTAAAGAAACGATCACAAATAATACGTTGACAACTTTCTAATAGCCACTGATGTAGGAAATTGTGTGACTAACAACATAAGACATGTTTGTAGAGGAGTTATTGCGTAGTTTACACTCTGAACTGCATTGGTAAGATTGAATGACTGAACCATACTCAGTTACCAGGGTCCATGGGCACATCAGGCAACACTCACGGCACGGACTGCAATAATCGTAATATAATATCTTCTTTCTGATATAACGCTTTCCCACGGCAGTGACATGCTCACATCATATACCCCTGATCATAAGAAGTCGTACGCACTCCGACAATCCCGGAGCGTATGTGGCAGCAGCTAACTCATTGAAAATGCGTATAAAAGCGCTGGTTCTTCTCTGCCTGTTCATTTGGTTCTATAACATTCCAATGATGTTAGTATCACTGACGATGTGATTGATTGTAATGATCACCCGGACCCACATAGCGTCCCACAGTTGGTATCCTTCATCAAATTCAGAGACATACTATTCTCGATAACCACCTTACTGCCTCATTTCAACTGCTCCCTCTCTAGCCCAGTGTCAGTGTCCTATCTGTTTTCTATATCGCTATTTCCCAGGTGTGTCTGACCTTCAGGGTGTTGTCGTTCTTGTGCTTGAAATAACCCGCCCTTCCTGCTACTTTTTGTGTGTGTTTGCAACCGCAATCGCATTGGGAACATAATTTATGCCCGTTACTTCTTTCATCGGATTGTGCTTTCCACTCACACAACACGCTGGATCTCTTTCAGTCTCTTGTGTATGGGGTTGCCCTCATCTGAAAACAACTTTGGGTTTGTTTTTGCCTTCTTCAACTTTGTTGAAAAAGTAATCTCTCTTGTCTATACACATTTGGAAACAAGTTTGGAAAATAATCACACATAAAGAAACCGGTGTATTGATGAAGTTATTCGAAAACTCAATAACATATAATGCAATACGATAAGACAATATAGTACCTAAAATTCCTAAATTTTATAAAGTGTCACACACTTTTCCACACAGTTGGTAAATCCGATTGACGCATATTCGGGATCGCAAATAGAAATATAATTATCATGTTTCTCTGTAATCGTGATGGGTTTCGATCACTTTAACTTTCGTTGATCACAACACACCGAGTTATTATGGTGCCTATTGACAGTATACTAAATACTCGTAATGACCTAGTGAGAGGGAGTGTAGGCTGTGTGACCTATTAGCGATAATTTTCTATCCTGATAACAATGAGCTTGAATGTATATTTTTGACACATTCAG
>JAUOBX010025227.1:0-14055 GCA_032360705.1 Eupentacta quinquesemita
GAATACCCACTTCATTAATCAGCGGTAGCTATGGAATACCCACTCCAGTAATCAGTGGTAGCTATGGAATACCCACTCCAGTAATCAGTGATGGTTCAACCGAAGCACGAAAATGTACTCTTCTTTGTCAGCTTCCCTAACTAGAGAAGTCGCTACATCATTGCAATCTGAGGCACTCTTCGCGGAGCCCTCCCTCAAAGCCTCACATAAAATGACATCACACAACCCCTTCGAATCACCCGGGGTGACACAGGCTTACAGAACAAAGACTGTTTGTTATATACAGGTAATAAATTACACAAGAGCATCTGTTACTGTAGGACAGAATATACAGGGGTTGCAGCCGGAGCCAATCCTTGATTTGTGTGGCGCATGCAGCGACAGATTAGTTGAATTGTGAACCATGAACCAATCATTTTCAGAGTAACATAAAAGCAACGAATATGCAATGTAGTTATACTTTGAGTACGATATTGATCAATTCCACCAGAACTATAATTAAAATTGATTGAATGAGTATTATCTTGCCCTAATGTTTTTATTTGATTCGATTTGATTTGATTGCAACAGGTTAAGGAAGCCACCAAAGGCGCATCGAGGAGCATTGGCCGCGTCGATCGTGGATGAGCACCGGCGATAACTCGCCTTCTCTCCCCGACTAGTGCCCAGATATTATAGAGACAGGGGTGTACAATCATTAACTAATCCCAGCCTGCTCCAGGGACCGCCATTTTACGTCCCCATCCACTTTCTCAGATCCTGGAGGAGCGAATGCTTTCGGTTTTTGCTCCTTGTTTTCATATTCCAGTTCAACCACGGTTACTGCGCACAGCCAACCATCGACACTTATTGCAACTAACCGAAATCAACCCTCCAATATTACCAAGCCCACTGCACCCCAGCAGAGCCTGGACACCAAGACCCCGCCAGTCGTCACTGTGAGTACAACCACCACTGGAGAAAAACGACCGATAGTGAATGTGGGTATCAAACCCGGGATGACCCGGACCCATTGTATTGCCAAGCGTCACTGATACCGCTCTACCACTCTTCCGCCAGGTATTTAGTGTTTCATTCCGTAAATATTTAACCGCGCGTCATGGACTGCAATCTAACGGTCTAACAACCCACAATCACTGCTGAAACTCCGACTGGGGCCGAACTATTCCACGTCTTCAACCTTTCCTAAGATGGAGTTTACCGCGCAAAGGTATATAATCTGCTATGTACTCAACACCCTTCTCTGTTCACTGGTCGACCGTCGCTTGGGGGTAGAATGGCAGTCCAGGGAACAGGACTTGGTTACAGTACACCCCTGTCTCGGTATCATCAGGTAAGAATCGTCGGTGCTTATCCACGTTCAACATACGACCAGGATCACTTGATGAGCATCCAGTGGTTTCTTGAATCCATTTCAAACTTCGAATGCTGAATTTGAACTTCCACCAGTACATCAAACTTCTTTCTTTTTGTTGTTTGTTTGATTGACTCTCCATTAATTACATATCATCACAATTGTGGAACAAACAAACAGATAAATAACTTCAATGCATGTTTGAAGTAGTAATCCAGGTAAACAGCCTAATGATCAGTAATATTCCACATCTACCTCAAATTCATTTTTACCTCAATTCAATCGTTTCTTGATTAATTTGAATCGACAAAATTTGGCAGGGCAACCAACACTACCACGAGTCCTTCCTTAATTATATCCCCGCGACGCGTTAAGCGTCTGGGGATATTATAGTTTCGAGGTGTAGCCGCCGCCGCTGCTGTCTCCGCCGCCGCCGCCGCCGTCTCCGCCGCTGCCGCCGCTGTCTCCGCCGGAAACTTTAGTCGTTAGCGCAATAACTCTCTAACGCTTCGTCCGAATAGTGCGAAACTTGGCACACATGTAGGCCATGGTAAAATCTCGGATGGGTTTGAAAGTGGGCGTTTCTCCATGTCTACCGCCCTCTATTTTGCAGGTTTTTAGCGAAATATCAAGTTTGTCCGATTCTCATGAGACTCGGTGGGTGTGGACTACAGTTGGTCCCGGAAAACATGACCAACAAGGTCACCGGAGGTTAAATTTGCGTAATTTCGACAATTCTTCTAACTCTGTCAGATCTGAACGAAACTTCGTGGATGTGGACTATAGTGGGTCCTGGAAAAAATAGCGGCCATTCCAAGGTCACCGGATGTCAAATGTGCGTATTATATGCGATTACCCTAACTTTATCCAATATGAATGAAACTTGGTGAATATGGACTTCAGTTGGTGCTGAACATTGTGGGTCAACCAGAAATGGTCTATGCATATTTTCTGATTATCAGAGGTTATTATCATAATTAATTCGGGGATATACACGTGGGCGGTCAACCGCCTGCACATGTCTAGTTGTATTTTGATGAGCATTGCTGTAGACAGAAGTAATGCTCGTGGAAGAGATTTTCTAATGCCGCTGCATCAGATTGCTTTCTGGCCTCGGGATCTGGGTCGTTGGATTCCCCTAAGTTGTACACTATTACATTACTCTGTCTTTTCTGAATTTCCAAGCAGTCTCTCCTCACTTCATCCTGGATGGCTTTGCCCTTCTCCTTCACAACAGCTCCCAAAGACTCTGTCATCCCTTGGGAAAACTTCCCAGCCTCGATATCTGACAACCTGGAGGAGTTTCCAGTGATCTCCTGATGCATGTTATCAATCTGCTTCTGCATTTTTACCATCCCACTCATTACTTTAACTGCCGATCTGTTGCAATATGTGCAGAACCAATGCAGGATTGGCATGACCTTCTGGCTATCAGCCTCTAAGGCATGATATTGCTCATCCGCGATAGCCTGACAGTCACAGTGAAACCAGGTCTCACACAGTTCACATTGAACTCCCTTCTCCTCTGTTTTAACTGGTCTAGAGCATTCACCACACTTTTCCTTAACACTACTGGATTTCTTCATTTTTTCCAACTGGGATGAACTTGATCCCCGTGTATTCATTTCCGATTCACTTTGACTATAGTACCTTGTGGTAATTATAACGCTCCTCACACTCACTAGGCACAACAACTAAACTAAGACTGACACTAGACTGACAATGTTACCGTATAATAATACTAAAGTTGCTACAGAGTACAGTATATACTGGTAGGGGCCTACTGAATTATAGGCTAGGCTAGTCACAAACAGTGCTGTAAATGTAACGCTGTGATCCACAGTTCCAAGAAGGAAGAAAAATCCCTTAGATCAGCTCACTAATAATATGATGCACTGTTCAGTACAGTAACAATAATCCGCATGGAATACACTGTTGGTTTATGTATAACTATAACTCAGTGACAGTGTACTGGTACAAGTTGATAAGCAACTTATTTTCTTTTCGATCGGTTCAAGTGAAAACTTTGCCTCTTGCGATGTGACAAAGTATATGGTGGCCTACTGAGTATTACATTTGCATTCATGTTACTACGTAACAACGTTACAACCTAACACATAGATGCTACATAACTACATAGGCAACGCAGTCACAACCTAACACACGTATACAGCATAGTCATATATACACGAGGCCTACACTGATAGTACATAACCATACAGGGTAGCTGGAAGGGAGAACTCAGTTTGGAACATACTTCAGACACCTTCTGTCGCATTCTCTGCGCCCATATTTTGTTCCGCTTATAGTGCATCCCAGTTCACTATTATCAGTAAACGCACAGGGGGAGGAAACTGAAAGTGTGGGCCCATGCATCGCCATATCCGTAACAGGAATACCCCAAAACTGGAAATAGATCACAGTTTAATTATTTAGAGCATAACATCAAGTTTGAATCACACTAATAGTTGTTTATGCTATTACTGTTTTGGGTTCTCCGGTGCATTAACGTCACTAAATATGAATCCGCCGCTGTTGTTCCAGATGAATATGAAATTGTTTCTTGTTGGTACGAAATTGTTCAGATATAATGATTGCACATTTGAATTTTACCTCGGTCAAGATCACTGATCCCCTGAGAAACAATGTTCACAAACCGTCCAGTTGCCTCCATCGATGGTATTGTTGCAGTATACTTTGAATGGTTCAGGAGATCCTTCAGGTTGTATCGTATAGATGCCAGAGTCAGTGATATATTCACATTTCTCGTAAACTTCCTCGCAATCTCTCGGATATTGTTGATCTTTGTAGTAAAAATAGGTCGGATCTGCAAATTACATGAAACGATTATTAAGAACGTGTAACTATAACTTCAGCTGATGTTAGAAGGTCAATATGAGTTGATTCTGTCTTATTGAAGTACCATTCCCTGTAATAAACATACCTTGCTTTTGTTCGAAATACTGCATGGATACAAGTTTATTGAGGATACTCAGCTGAGTATATATCAAGATATGACTTGATTGTAGGAGGTTACAAATCTATTACAAATAGCTAGACATGTGCAGGCGGGCAAATCGCCGACATGTGAACAAATTATGCAATAGTGACCTATGATGACCTCATAATGACCTCTATCTACTCTGGTCGGTGGTTACAAAAGATGTTTACTTTCGATAGAATTCGTTCAATGAAGTTGAACCAAATCCATAACTCATATGTTAAATTGATGACCTTCACATGACATTCATGTAGTCCAGGATTAACTATAGTCTACATCCACTAGGTGTTGTGCAGAATGTGCATCTTGTGAACCCAAGGGTTTTCTATGGCGGACATCTGTACCAAACGGACGTAGCATTATAGTGCTTATTTTCATAACACCTGATGTTTACGGCAGCTGCTGCAGTGACGGCGGCTACACAACCAAAACAATCCCAAGACGCTTCACTCATCGAGGGGATATACTAAGCCAGTTCAAGGATGTCCAATACAGATATCAGTTCTTTTGGCACGATTTTTCAAAACTCCCCTAAAGGCATTCGCAAACCCTTTCACCACAAATCATCACTAACATTTCTCCCACACTCGAGGACAGATAACACAGTCGAAATTTGATAAGTTTTTGCATAAAAACAAGAAAAACAGGTAGTTCGCTGATGGTTCTTGCATCTAAACAAGATAAGAAACAATAAACTTCGAGATAACTAAAATCAATATACCATGATCGTCAAAGAAAATTATACAATACAACATTATAGTTAAAATGTGGACAGTTCACCGGGAAGCTAACAAATTATTTTGAAAAGGAAATTCACATTGGTTGATCCCAAATATATTGTTCTGTATATATGTGTGAATTATTCCTCAAATTATTGAAACGCTGGACTCATAACATAGCTTTCAGTTGTAGTGCACCGCCATTAATGATAGAGTAGACGATTATTGTTGGCATGAACACGCAGTGCACACCTGCTGAAGTTATTCTTATTTGCCAATAATTTATCTAGAGCTGGTGGCAAATGCTGAACAACTTTATCGAATAGTTTTGTAAATCCCGTTAGAAATCACTCATCACTAACGTCTCGTCTACTATTCCGTAGTGATGTTGGCTGACTGTCAGGTTTGGTCGTCTGTCAAAGAAATGGAATAAATAAATATTAGTTCTCGCTGCCTACAAGTAAACAAACAGTTATTGAGTTCCGTTGAGGTAGTAATAATTATAATGATCAGTTGGAAAGAAGTAGCACAGTGTTGTAAGATATTTGTGATAGTAGTATGTATCGTGAGTAATGAAGGTTCTAGATAAGTATGCTATACGAATTCAGGAGGTGCGGAAATGCAGACAAACTGCGTTCTCTGGATATCAGCATGAATTATATTAGCACAATGAGCATGTAATATTATATCGTCTCTGAAACTTGAAACATTAGCATTTGGGATAAGCGCGCCACTCACCTAATTAAAATGTCTTCACCCTTTAATATCACAATAAGGTTTGGTATACAATCGATCATTTTGTAATTAGCCTAAATTGTGTATATACATTTATATAACATATGTTTGGCCTACACGTTTCAAACTGGGTAAATGATACGAGACTAACCGTTAAACTCACAATCGCGTGAGAGTGATTCCACTTTGTCTCTAGAGCAGCTTTGGCTATGCCAAAGGCTCTGTCACGTTTCATGAAAATTATTGATGTGAGCTTTGCACATACACATCTATTCTGTCGTACGCAATTAATAGAAATGTATCTATGACTGTTTCAGAGCGGCTGATGCAAGGTTCTAGGTTCATTCCACATTTAACAGCTCACTGGCTATATAGGTATGGATATATGCATAATAATATAGGCATGACTTCTATCGATTAAAACAATAGGTAATGATTGAAAGCACATGATTGGTTAATTATTCTGAGGTCTATTGTTTATTCGGGTCTGCCTATTACACACTAAAAACAATCTAGTCAGATTAACTAGATTACATATCACAGGGGCCACGAATAAAATCTAGTCAAATGTTTGACTAGATTATGGTCAATTTTGAAGAGCAAATTATCAAAGCTGACAAGTTTCCTTCCAAAATGGACTCCAATCTAGTCAAACATTCGACTAGATTCTATTCGTGGCCCCTGTGATATTTGATCTAGTCAATGTGACTATATTGTTTTTAGAGTGTATGATTATTTGACTTGAAACCCCTTCAAAACACTTTGACTACGAATGAACTGAAATTCTCTGGGATTAGATTGCTGCAGATTATACTCAGTCTTCCCACATGTTCCCGATAATGCCTGGTTAGTACGAGGCTATGAGGAAAAATCCTCTCCTACGGACGCACGGGAGAAACCAAGAGGCGATGGTACGAACTGACAACCACATATCATCAACAACATCTATGTTCAGCTGTCCAAAAGTTATTGCATTAAGGCAGCTCCATAGCATAGGTCCACAATTGAAAGTGTGACCCTGCTTCAGAGGAATAAGAATATGTAACAATGTAGGATAGGGAAAATATATTATTGAACAATGAGACAACCTTAGAACCTACAGTCACTCCTCAATCGGCACCCTATCCTGAGTGGGTGAACCTGTGGCAATGTATTGAATCCATTATTGCAACTCGTGACTACTCAATTAATGTGTAAGCCACTCCAATGATGTTAGAACTCAGTTATAATTAAGAAGAAGAGGATCTCAATATAGCACTCGAAGCCGATCCCTCAACATATTTCGAAACCGAGGGGAAACCAGCTGTAGAACCAATTCACATTCCCGGCTTCACGAGTAGTATAATATATTCGGTCCATATATACACACAAGTTGGCAAACTGTCGCAGCTCGAATCTAATCGGCCGTTTTTGATATGAGATGATTCACTATCATGAATTTAATTGACAATCTAATTTCCTCTAATACCTACAATATAGTATAATATAATAATATAATATGATATAATAATAAAATTGGACAACATAAAAAGCGCAGAAATGAAAAGATACTCATCTGCGCTGTACAAACAACTACAAATATGTACTAAAAGCATTTGAAATAAACAGTCTTAACACTGGATTTGAATTTGAATAGGTCCTCGATACTGCGCGTTCCTAGCAGGAGAGGATTCCAGATAGAGGGTCCAATATAACCGAGACGCTTCTGGCCCATCCCCGTCAAGTTTGCAGAAGTGAACCTCAGTGTGCGCGCAGGACAGTAGCGAGAAATAAATTCCCTACGGTGAGACAGAGCGTTTCCTGACAAACATTTTTATTTTGAACAAGATGCTGTACCTGACTGATAATCAATGCAAAGTGAACATGGTCGACAGAGAATCAGGATTGTTGAGGTAAGAGGTGTCCGTGACGTCCCTGGCAGCAGATTTTTGCAGGTGCTGTAGTTTCGAGAGATTCGCTGCCGATAATTAGATAAGTATCTAGGTATCAATTATTATTATTAATTATAACCACTCCACGTGGACTAGGACTTGTTACTTTTGAATTACCAAGCGAGTGGAGTAGTCGTCATAAATAGTCCGTATATTAGTATGCGTTACTGGCAGGTGGGAGTTAGGCGACAGACATTCCTCGCTCGGTCTCCACATTCTTAGGCACGTGAGGAAATTAGAGCAATAGGAGTGCAATATGAAGATTCAGGGAGTATTGTTACGTGATCATCTGGATCAAAAACCTACTCTTTCATTCACCTTTTTGACAACACTTATGTATTACTAACATGAGAATTGGCACGACGAATAAGTTTTTCTCTCCCCGTCATTCTGTGTCTGTCAGTTACACGACTGCACGAGGTTAACCTTGTTAACCTATGCCTTCAAAAAACTCATAGTTGATAGCTCTACTAGATTCATTTATGAAATACGAAATGAAGAATGAGAAATCATAATAATATATATATATATGACCGGTATCTACACGATAAAGCCTCCACCCAGACTACATGTTGTGTGCGTGGGCAATACTGCTCACACAACGGTTGTGTATTGCATTTTACACAACATTTATTCTTATACCCATACTGCGCATCGTGTTTTATTCAGAGTTGCATTATAGACTCTGCCAGTGTGAATTTCCCGTCGTGTAAAAAGCACAATATCAAACTGGATGAACATCACTATTGTTGACGCTTAATAGCGACTCTTTTCAACACAACGATCATGTCAGCGGCTAGCGAGTTTATGCAAGATTTAGGACGAATATATTCCGAAGATAGCCATGACATACATGGCAAATGTTGTGTAATATTCACTTAGTAGTAGAATATTAGATATAGTTACGCTATAAAGCTTATTCCTAATTGTGTATAATGTACCATGAGGAACACGAGCCAGACGTGACGTTTTATTTCTGTCTGTATATGATGCTTCGAGTGCGACCCAGTAGTGCTAGTAGAGGATAACGAACAACAGAAGTTCAGTAACATGTGATTATAAGCTGGCTGTTTGCTAGGCCGTCTCCTCATATTAGTCAGGTGGCTTACCAAATTTATGGTGATCGGGCAGAAAAAAGTACCAAATTTGGCATGGGGTTCCTTCTCGGCCTATCAATCAATTTTGTAAATGTGTGCTCTGTGGTAACTGAGTAAGAAAGTGATCATGCTGCTTGATTAAGTCACTCGGAGATGGCGACCACAATTCAAAGTGATATGCTGCATGATTAATTCACTTAGAGAGGGCGATCATAGTACAAGATAGCAGACAGAAACTTGGGATGAATTATCCCTTTACCAGTTCCAACTATTCAATCGACTGGTGTTTAGTTGATGAATTGTGACAATTGGACAAACTAGTTATAGTCCAGGAGCAGGGACCTGTCAATTTTGGATTCGTTCAACCGGCACTACATCTAAGGTCCGACTTGACATAATGGTAGAATGCACTCTCAGAAACAACTCCAGGTAGTATATACAAGCAAATTGTGGTATCAGTTTTTTCCACAGGCCGTGATTTTCTAACATAGCGACGCTATTTTTAATAAATTTGAGGTCGAGTATGGAAAAATAGCCATATATTTGCAAATAATGGACAGATTCAAACCATTTAGTATCAATGTACTCGGCATTTTATTTTACGACTTTTCTAACCCCTTAAATAAGAGCATGGTTATCATTTTTGGTGGGGAAATATGGCAGTCTCATTAACTATACCCTTTGACGATTTTGCTGTTCCTGTTGGTGATTGGGTGCCTAGGTATCTTCTGAACTACAGTAGTTGTCTGTTGTATTTCTAATCACACTAGAAACATTTTTCACATGCTAAATTCATGACATTGGGTTGTTCTTATGTCACTTTGACCCAAAAGTACATACTAATTTCAACGTTAGTCATCATCCTCATCATCGTCATATTCAACAAGCTGAGCCAGAGTCTTCGAATTCTGACAGTCTTCACCAGCCATGCAAGCACAAGCTTCAGGGCATGGGAGTTCAATCTCTTCTACTGCACAAGGACTTCCTGCATCTACAGTTCTAAACGATGTGATTTCCACCAGTCCACTTGGTGCTGGGTCTTTGGTCATTAACACTGGTGACAAAGAGTCATCTGTGCACATCCAACCATGGTCCTCTGGTGGTGGCAAGTCTTGCACTGGAATGAGAGCCTGCCTCCATAGCCGTGCCTGGTAGTTGGCTCGCTTGATGTGATGAAGAAGGCTGTCTGATGTAGGAGGCAAGGCTTAATTTCTCTAGCCCCTCTAGCTTCCCCTCTAGCTTCCCTGCCAGCTTTCTTGTCCTTGGTGTAGAGGCTGTACAGGAACGCTTCAACCCCTGACAAGTTTTCAAACACTGTGGCATTGGTGCTCAGCTGTGCTACACCATGCTGGTGTACTTCTCGGACCCATCGAACATGTCGAAAGCCTTCTTCTTTCCGATACCACGAAGAGAACTATAATTGTTATCGCATCCTGTGACAGCGTGTAAGCCTAGCAAGGCATCACAAACCTCGAGACCCAGTTTAGCAGCCACAGTGTGCATGGGGATGTGTCTCATGCTTGTGATTGACACTAGTGCGGAACCACAGTTGAGAACTCATTCTCTACCATATTCTCCTAATTGTTCCTCTGGACGTCAACAGAACCAAATATAGTGATTCAGTAATTGAGTTGGAAACTACAATGGAACCCGTGTACCACTGACTGACATTGAAAAAAAGTGAATGATGACCTCTTCCACTGATCTCAGAGTACGTACATAATAGGGTCTACTGTTGATATTCAAGAATCATCGCCATTAATTCATTACATGGTTGCTCTACTACACGATTGATAGTCGATGTACCCTATTCAGATGAACACGTGCACCTACATAGAGATGTGCAAGGTATGTTCGCATATTGCTGCATTTGCAGACATACATACTTTTTGCAGCCACATTTCACAAATTATCTGCACGATTTGGATGCCACCGGAATGGTAGACCAGTCATGCAGGCTCCCACGAGTTCCCGTTTTCACACACCCATCGTCAGTTGGGTCTGGGTTCGCTTGCTGAGATACCATACATGTTGTCCAGATTCCAACCTGGTATATACAGGCCTCCTGGTGTGCTGAAAGTAGTGCATACCGTGTAGGGAGGATCCTGTCAACAGTTTGCGTTTTCTGGCTGAACAGACAAATCCTGGCACTATTGGCATTCATGGTGTTACTCGTTTTGTCATAGACTATAACATATCAGTCTCTCGATCCTCCGAGATGGTTCAGAATGTGAGAACAGCTCTTCGAACGGGTGTGTGCCAAGATGTACAAAGGCATCAGTAACTTCCTCATAGGCATTTCAAGCTCGTCAGAATGGTTCCTTCCCATCTCCTCTGTATGCTGATATAGAGTGGAAACGAGTAGGGAAATAGTTGCGTTCACCAAGGCTGGAGCAAATGGCGTTGATGCTGTAATGAGTGTGATTATTGCCAATTAAAAACACAACCCAGAGATCAAGATTATTGTTTATAAGAGAGATGTCGTGGAACACACCTTTCAGAACAACTATGGCATCCGGGGTCTACTGTTCGCACGTAGATCGAATTTGCTCCATTGCTCCACATGAACCACAATTCTAGTGCCTGCTTCTTCCTGATTACACATAGGCATTTCAATGTGCACTCCAACATATGTTACGTGCTCTCCTAGTGTAATGCGTACGGAACATTCAGGAAGGATGCCTCCATCTGCAGCCTGTGATGACATTAATTCAAACCGTTCTTCCTTGTTGTTTGGATCACGAAGGAAATCATTCAGGTTTCCCGGCAACTTGGCGTCCCCTGATACTTTCCCATGAACATCTTTGCCTCATTTCTCCATGTATGGTACTCTCCAGACTATCTGCTCGGAGGTCATCCCATACAACATACACTCGCTTTGTATTTCATAGCTGAAATTCAAGATCAGCATCCTCCTGACATTTCGGAACATTCGTTATAGGCAGTGCATGTACTGTCCATCCAGAACTTTGCAGTCGTATGCTACAAGTTCTGGTTTGGTGGTTTGATACATAGTAAAAACTGACTCTTGGTGCCAGAGAGATTGAGCTTTCCAAATTCATACTTGGGTGGAGGATACGACTGGTCTTTGAAATCGAAGAAATCAGAAATGTATCCCTCTCCACTTTGCTAGGATATGTAAAGCTGGCTGGAGAGTGCCACGTCACGTTGTTCACTCCTTGATCGTCTCGCAACCCTTTGATTCGGTTTTAGGCCTTGTCGACAACAGAGGCAATGGGTTATTTGAGACTATCGTGTATGGAGTTATTTCGATCCACGAGCACAGTCTTCACATACTCTTGGTACTCCTCCCTGCCTGTGTCTTTCAGTGTATAGATTTGCCTCATTTGCACAGTTGCGACTATCAAGAGTAACCAAAACCATCCACGGAGAGGTTCCCATTCGGCGCATTGTATTATATAGACTGCCGACCTGTCTCTGGAAGGTTTTCTGCGCAGCCGGTCCTTGCTCGTGATACCAAGTTACCAACAACATGTGTCCTGCAAAATACAGGTTATTCATTTGTCGTTTGTTAGACGGATCTAATTCTCTGTGTACATTAGAATAGCTGTATTAGGCTCAACACTCCGTTCTAGTAAGATTGTTGTTATTTATCCATTTCTGATTAGCTGAATTTACCGCACTCGTTGAGGACATCTAAATAAATTATAAATATAATTCAATTTCACGAGCAGTGTATCTGTTCATGGTATAGCCTGGTAACCAACCAAGAGATTCATCCACGAAATGCCCAGTGCAATGGTAGTTTCGAACGAGGATACGCATTTTACCGGTATGATGCGTGCCAATCTAACTACGGAAAAATATTCACATTATGTGTGTATATACTTCCATTGTTACATTGCTAGAAAAGCTATTCACTCGCCAGGCCTAGATTTCATTGACTATCATTAATAAATAACTCAACAGGCAAGATCGAACAATGAAAGTCTCAATTTATGTAATAAATTATGAAAATACAATGGTGTAGCAACTCATCCTTCGCTCATTCATCTCCGACATAAAACTGCGGACTGAACTGATATAGCTATCAAACTGTGGGCATTATGTTTACGATTGATTACCATATGTATGTATGTTAAATCACTAACAGTTCAGGTTGTTAACAGCTCTGTAAAGTAGAAAATTACCTGGGAATATATCACCTATAATGGTCAGGACAGAAAATTTGAGCACACCAATGATTAATAATAAGAAGAAGAATAATAAATAGCTCCATCAACATAAGTTGAGAGAACGATACCATGTGAGATTGCCTTAATTGTATCAGTACGAACTGGTGGTTCTCTCTCGACTGCACGTGTTCCACAAAGAAGCTCCATCGTGGTAACCGAGCGATCCTGTTTCGTAGGCAAGGTCCTTCCCTTCTACCACAAAACTAGACTAGTTCTTACACCCTTCGGTTGGTCAGACCACTGTCTGATCCATCTTACTCGTGCTAGTCCTCCTCCTCCTCCACCATCATGCGTGTCTATTTTTACCACGACACCGACTGGAATTCTTTCCGTGATCTCTACGCCCCTGTTCCCTGATCGTCCTACTTCAGTAGTGACCCCAGTCACACTGTTGAAGCATTTCAAGATGGGTTTTGTATGGCATAGATGCTTTCGTCCCATCTCCTCTAAAACTAGGACGTCCAGTTATCTGAAGTGGTCCACAACAAAATGTCAGTGAGCAGTTCGACAGAAGAACCAATCGTTTAAAGCTAGTTGGTTGGCTCCCAAATCCCCTGATACCAGGACAGCCTGTGTTTTGGCCAGGAACCACTGCTCTCGAGTTATCGACCAGTCCAAACAATCGCTTGTAGACAAGGACATAAGGTACACGATCAGACTGAAACTCTAACCCCAACTCGTTCTGGTCGCCTCTAACTTCTGTCATTCTCCTTTTCCTACTCTACAAAATCCGAACGGGTCCAGACCCACAGTCCAAGGCTGATACTTCGCTAAGATGCTACTCGTGATGATGGTGGTAGAATCCCAGAGGAGTACTCACAAAGTGAAATCTATATTCCCTTCTTCAAATTAATAATAATGATAAATAACATTTATATAGCGCTTTCCACCGAAAGTACAGTCTCGAAACGCTTCGAAATGAACAATACTTGGAGTATTCATGACGAAGGAAAGTCTTCAATCTTGCCTTGAAGGCAGCAATTGAAGGTGCAGTGCGGACATGCAATGGAAGAGCGTTCCAA
>JAUOBX010025338.1:0-14055 GCA_032360705.1 Eupentacta quinquesemita
ACAGCAACAATGATAAAGGACCTCATTCGCTATGTGTGTAACCAATTCGATGTGGAATCGCCCATTCCCAACTCGAGCTATTCACCCAGCTT
Organism: Eupentacta quinquesemita; assembly: GCA_032360705.1. Classification (NCBI taxonomy): domain Eukaryota; kingdom Metazoa; phylum Echinodermata; class Holothuroidea; order Dendrochirotida; family Sclerodactylidae; genus Eupentacta; species Eupentacta quinquesemita. Next base: position 93 of record JAUOBX010025338.1, read on the forward strand.
CTATTTATCGGAGAGCTGTCCGATTTATCGTCCAATTTTTATCGTCTTCCGATATGACGTTACATCAGAATGGAGCTGGCTAAGGGCCTTCAGGGTAAGAAAAGGTATTTAGGTTTTTTTTTATCAGCCTGTATGAACCTCATTACCTCATTACCGCATTTCTGAACCTCATTACCGCATTTCTTGGTCGGCCTCAAATCAAGAAAATAGTGTGGCAATCCGATAAAAAATCGTTATAATGTGACTGGGCCTTTTGGGTTGTATCATCAGCAAACTTGGTCACGAGACAGTTTGGGCTATCTACCTTACAATCATACGTAAAAAGTGGATGAAGTTTCGGTGAGAGAGGTCAACCCTGTGGTGTACCAGTACTCAATGTTTGAACGGAAGAGACATTATTGCCAATTCGGACAACCTGAGGACAATTCACAAGAAAATCTAAAATCCAATTACAGATAGAGACCGGGAGCTTGAGGTCATTAATAAGCTTAGAATGCAGTTTGAAAGGGATAATAGTTTTTAAAGCCGAGCTATAATCTACAAATAACACTCAAGCATATGAATTATTGTGTTCGAGATGCTGTGAAAGTTCATGAATATTAATAGATATAAGCGCGAATTTCCACGGTACACTCCGCGCCGACTGATGGTGGCGCTCCGCTCAGGTACCAATAATCCAATATTCATGGTCCGCCGACACCCCAAGAAAATGTAAATTTACCTGAAATAAATGTAACATGTAGTTCCATCGTTTCGATTTTCTTTTCAAGTTGTTTGAATGAAAACATGAGTTGGGAGAATGTCATGCAATTCAATTTTTCCGCTATGAAAATCGCAAACGATTTGCTGATACTTGCTGTCATGTATATACTGCCCGGAGCGGTCAAATGTCGGTGGCACCATTTGCATCTAAGCAATGATAATAACACGAAAAATCCCAAAGGGGGGAAACCCCCTCCCATTAGACCCCTCCCCCATATCACACTACAAGTACTAATTCGTCAAGTCTAATTTCGCCCCCTATCCAAGAACCCTGGCGCCGCCCCTGACTCACGCTCATAATTATCATTGATATGTTCTCAACAAGCGCAATCGTAAACGTCTTGGTAGCTGCGGGCAGATACCGTATGGGGTAGGTCCGAACTGACTGAATGAGTCAACTGTTGAATATTGGTCCCAAAACGATCGCCATGTTCCCGAAACTGAAATATTCTTGTTGGCGAATCAATGGCCATATGATATGGTCATGAGTTATCCTGCTCCAACATAATTAAAGTTATACTGGCATCTTGGCTCCAAATTCCGAGAGTACAAACCAGCCGTATCGTTACTGTCACAATTTCCGCCTATAGCATAAACCTGAACCGATCTGTTCAATTATTTGATGATTCTATTGCTCGGGGCTTCGGGTATTTTTTCTCATGTCAGCAGGATAACCAATGTTGCTACAATGAGCTTCAGGATATTAAATGGACATAATTATATAATAATTTGTTTATAGGAATGTAATATCATGCATCTTCAATCGTCTCATTACTCGTGTTTCCTATTGCTCATTGACATTGTAGGACTTTAACAGGTCGTTAACAGATACACTTGGGTAACATGGTTCAATTATCATGGGTCACATTCGTGTGCGTTAGTGGGTAATGTACTGTAATAAATATCACTCTCGTCTATTTATTCATAAATTATAATATTTATGCTATCCGAGGTTGGAAGTGTTATTGTAGTCATTTTGTAAATCGGTACAACAGCGACTGCACCAAAACCTTCTGCCTTCTTGACCGTTTTGACCGAAATCAGTGCCTGACTCTCCATTCCCTCGGATGGGAATGCCCTGAACGTAACCACGTTAGTGACGTTACACAAGAAAAAAAGGACTTTCCAGGTCAGCGGTCAGTTCCTCCACTTCTCCTGTTCCATTTTGCTCATTCTTCAGCTCATAGTGGCTCTCCTCGAACCACCACTTATTCCTATATCCTCGCCTAGCTCTTCATTAGTGTGCTGCAGGTCTCGAAATACATCCTCATTTGCGCGTGGATGAGCGACAGTGTCTTCATCCGTTTGCTGCTTCCTGTCTCTTTCGGAGTTTCCATTCTTCAATACCTCGACCGCTCTTCATTTTTTCAGATCATAAGTCATTTGAACTTTTCTTTTCGCTCCCTCTCCAACTTATCGGTCTTCATGTGCTGTGAGGTATATCGACAGATCGAAGCAAGAGCCAACTCATCATTCAAATTTCGATGACTTGCTGCATTTATTCACGCTCTTCAACTCCATTGCTTCGGACCACCCCAGGCACCGATTCTTCGTTCACATAAGCGACGTTATCTCTCAGACAATTTTCACTCCGACATTTGAAATTCGGAATTCAGGTCTGTGTAGTTTTCCGCATCATATAGGGAAGTACGAGATTCTCTGTACATGGTGATCTCTATGCGGAAAACATACTTCTCCCTCCGGGCAACATATCTCGACTGGTTCTCCAGCATTCTGGTCCGCCTCTCTTGCATAGCGCACGACGTTGATCGGATCGGTTCAGTCGGTATAGTGCACTGGACTGGTAGGTAATGGAGGAATTCGTTCCGACCGGTTGCTTCACCCGGTGCATCCTTGATCAAGGTGCTTTATCTCCTTTGCTTCGTCCCACATATGCGTTATTGGGTACCATGTGGGAGAATTGAGTACAATCGGTGCTGAGTTCGCTGCTGCCACACACTTTCCGGGATGTTCAGGGTGCGTACCGCTTCCGCTATGGCCAGGGTGATATCTTTGATGCGATTTGAATAACTCTCATCCTCATCGGAATATTTCAAAACCAGCACACTCGTCCCGTTAACATCAGTCATTGCCAAAATAGGCCTCCTGCGCTGTCAGTCCATCCATCCCATTCTTGCCCTCGGTAAGTGTGATTGCTGTCTTGTGAATACTGTCTTTCTACAGATAGTTTGACATGCAGCGGTTTCACTTCCTTTGATATGTCGCTCTTTTGCTGTTGTATCGGTAGAAGCTGCTCTGACAATTTACTGTTATATTCGTTGCTCCGCTCCTCTAGTGATGTCATTTGCCTAATAGTGAACCACGTCTGCTCACATAACTCTTACTCGTTTCATGGTTTTAGTCTGTATCGTCTCCTTGGTCCTTCAATTGTTCTTCAAGTCTATCAATGATTGCTTGAAGGTTCTGGGTGAGAGCGTTCTTATGATGCACAACTTCTATTGCTATTCCAATCGATCCAATACGTCAATCATTGACGAGGGTATGCTTTTCGCAACTGGAACAACATATCCACCCTTTTTCGTCATTGGCTTTCTGACAATTCCAACTTTGCTTGCAGGCTTTCGATTATCCCGTTCTTGTGAGATGGAATATCCTACATGCATTCATTATTCGTCTTTGCCTGCTGTTCATGACGTGCTGTCATAGCACCTATATTTTTGTAATGTGCATACTGTTGCTCTTTGAACTCGCTCTGTAGTCTCCTCACTTCTACCTCGAGATCTCGGATGGATATATCTTGACAAGAATGTGGGCTTCCGAGGCAAGCGTCAGCGAACACTCTGTCTTTCTGGTTTGCCATTTCTATCAAACGAGGAGTGCTGGTTTTCTGTCAGTCAGTTTTCTTTTGGCATTAACTTACACAACGGACATTTCTTTCTTGTGACTCAATAAGTGTTAGTTTGAATGTTCGATCAGCATTCAGCTCCCATTGCTTTTGAAGTTTGATTTCCAGATTCTCTATAACGGTGTCAAGTGAACCGATTTTTAGCTACAGGTTGCTTCGCAGTTCACTATCTTGCTTTCTTCTTCTGCCGTTCTTTGACCCTAGCTCATTCACCTGCATTTTCTCTGACATGTTTGTTTCAAGGTCTGCAATCGTCTAATGCTGTCTTCTCAACAGAGAAAATGTTTTCAGTGCTCTACCTTCCTTCCTCTCTATATCATACACTGACTGAAGAACACCATTCTGATCAGTCAACCGTTGAATTTGGACAGGTAATTTGGTTCCGAGATTTCGTACGGTCGATTGCAACTCCACCTAATTCAACTGGAGATGATGGCTGGCATTTTCACTGGCTTTCAGCTCATGCTGCTGTTTCATAATAACACAATTGAGATTAGTAGTGTAAATTTGTAGATTCGCGTGCACTTTCTCAAGTATCATTCGGCAGTTCAGTTGACCTGTTGGTCGGCTGAAAGTGCATGTGTGGGCTTGACCCTTTGACCATTGAGATATGAAATGTTGCTGGTAATTCTTGTGCCTCACAGGTTTATACAAGGCCTTGCTCAAGCATGTATGTGTGCTCTGGTCCATGAATTGCATTCTTTGTTACTTATAAAGCAATTTTCCGTGTCGATGGCACGCTCAAATTACACTTTACAGATATTAAACTGAATCATATGCATGCAGGAAACAGGCACGCTCTCCGACGGAAAATGAAAACAGAAATGAATCTTTGAATCTTTGAATGAATTTTTTTCCCTATGAAGTGTTTGGCATTTAGCAGCACTTCCTTGATTCAGTAATATTTCGCAATCGCTAGGTGCGCTCAGTCATGGATCTATCGAGTATCGCAGGTGCGATAGCCCGATTTTGTATCGAAGCATTATTCCCCTGTCCTAAGCTAATCGAAATTGAATGCCGTTGGTAATAATTATTAGTAATATATATTTTCATAGCGTGTTTTGTAAAGTTCTCGGCGCGTCTAGCCTAACGTTATGGCCTATGGCCTATCGTTAGGGCTAGGCCAAACTCATATTTATAATTATAACAACTTCGCCAGTAACAACCTTGCGATATGTACGTTCGTTTGGGAACAGTATGATGGAGTACGCGTCGAGTGCGCACTAAAAGCCTAACGTTAGCCCCTACCGTTAGGGCTAGGCCTAACTTAACTACTTCGCCAGTATCAACCTTGCGATGTAATTTCGTGTCGGAACAGCATGGTGGGGTACGCGTCGAGTGTGCACTTGAATCCTAACGTTAGGCCCTACCATTATGGCTAGGCCTAACTCAACTACTTCGCCAGTAACGACTTTGCGATGTACGTTCATGAATCATGAGCGTGTTTCGAGTATGGATTGTGCATCTGTTGTCTTAGAATCATGAGCGTATTTTGAAAAGAACTCGTCAAGCCTGACGTTAGGGCCTATAGCCTATCGTTAGAGCTACGCCGAACTGATAACAACTTTGCCAGTAACAATCTTGCGATGTACGTTCGTGTGAGAGCAGTGTGATGGGGTACGCGTCGAGTGCGCACTTAAAGCCTAACGTTAGGCCCTACCGCTAAGGCTAGGCCTAACCTTACTACTTCACCAGTAACAACCTTGCAATGTTCGTGTGTGGGAACAGTATGATGAGGTAGAGCAGGCACTGGTATTGGTAACGTCAACTGTAGGTGACCCTGCCTGAGGCTCTTTCCCTCCGAGCACTAGCACTGTAGCAGATGTTACAATTCACAGATTCAGTGTGACGTCAGTGCGTGTACGCACAGTGGCCTAATGTTATTCGTTACACACTGACGGGCTCATCATGAACTTTTGCAATCGAAATAGTCTCCTTTGTGCCGCGCGTGTTGCAAGATTCATGTATAGGAACAAAACACAGATGAAACTGTAATAAGTACATCGGATCCGTGAATAGCCACACTAATTTAAAAGTGTATGTAATATTTATTTTGAACCTCACCGTGGATATGAGGCGATATTGGGGTGTCAGGAAACAGTTTTTCATTTCTGAATAAATATGCATTTCTGGTATTTTAAGTGGTTGCAAAGTGATGTATGGTAACACTTTTACACAGAATGAAGTGAATGACTAGAGCCTTTGGTAGGGGTTATCTAAAGTTGACGTTACCAATATCTGCTCTACATTAGGAATCGCTGCGCTCCTGCCTTTGGGAGGAAGAAAAAGGGCTCATCAAATGATCAATTGATTTTGTGCAATTACATCATATACGCATTGCCCAAGAGGGCAGTGTGGTGTTTTGTAGAAGGTCAAAGCATATGTTCAAGTGTTTCCTGCAAAAGCTGATTGTGCAAAGTGCTGTTTACACCTGAAAATGTTCCCAACAAAAGACTTTCCATAAATAAAATCACTACATACATATCCTGATGAGATGAACCAATAATGGCTATACTACTTACTAAGTGTCATGTTCTGTTTGGTGTAAGACTGACCATCCATCATCATGGCTGCCATGCACTTTTTCATGGATTTATTCTGCTATGTCTTAGTCAAATTGTTAATATCGAAACTCCTTATTTTGCAGGATGATTGCTATGCATAGCGAAAACGCTCGTCCACCACAGCTGTTGAGTCGAAACCGAGGTTCTGACAAGCAGTTAGCGTTCTCAGAACGGAGGGGTCGAGCAGGGACATACGGTCACGGTACAATAAGTCTGGCAAGATAAGATGATGCATGTCCATTCAAAGGTTTCCATGTGAGCTGAAGTATTTTGTATCGAATTTTTTGTTCAACAGATAGCCAGTCAAGGTCAAAGATAGCTGGTGTAATATGGTTAGTCCGATTGAGATTGAGACTCAGCATCAGCCTCGCAGCACTGTTTTAACAGCCTGCAGCTTGGACAGTAGATGTTTAGACAGACCTACCAAGATAGCATTGCTACAGTCCAACCGAGAGGTTACAAAGGCATGGATGAGCATCTCTGTGGTCTCTAGGTCAAGAAACTTCCTGATGATTCTGATGTTCCGGAGATGATGATAGGATGTTCTGTGATTGTCGTAAACTTAAATTATGAAATGATCAGTGTACTTTTGTAGATTCCCGCGGACTCTCTCAGACGTCACTGTTCAGCTGACCTGGTTGGACAGTTGAAAGAAGTGCATGTATGAACCAGTGCTTATTCGACTGGCTTGATCCTTCTTGACCACGGACAGGTAAACGGTTGCTGGTTATTCTTGTGTCCGAGTGTTTCACAAGGCTATGCATATGCCATGCACGAGTGGTGTGGATCGTGGTCTTTGTCTTCAATATTGTGCACCATATTTACTCGAATTTCGGAAATCCCATATTATAACGGTATGGTATTGAAATTTGACAAAAACAATCAGAAGCCTAAAACACGATTAGCCACATTCGGTAGTCGAAGAAAAGAGGTACTAGCATTCGAACACCAAGCTGACCCCCTATCTAGTTCTAAACCATGCAACTCTTTATAACTAGGCCTATAGTTTAGGCTCTATGGCATGGGTCGCCTAGTGAAGACCATGTCTGCAATGTGGCAGTGACCATGGAGGGGTACTAACATTTGCCCAGGTCAGAACGCTGAAGGTCAAAAACATTGGACGAGCCCTGGACAAGCCAATGTTTCTTTTTATATCATTTGTGGCATTCATCTTCCAGACATGGATATTCCATCAAATGAAGGTATTGACCGTGAACTAACTTACACATGTAGACACGTTTGGTGGGCGAATTTAAAATGTCCTATTCGGCCTTGTGTTACAGATCTGTAGGCCAATGTACTATCATAACTTTGCGCAGCCGTCATCGTAACTACCGTTTAATACATGCTACTGGTATACGGATCTCACACACACTCCGAGCCTAGCAACATGCACTAACCCGGTCAGGCTATTGATTTCTGACAACCAGAGCAAAACACAAGGCCGCATTTATTGCCAGGTATATACGAACGTACTCACCCCGCTATTACGGACTTTACACGATCAAATCATTTCAATTCCTCGTTTCTGTCGATTCTTCCCCTTTCAATCATCGACCGACAGAGAAAGCCCTTTCACGCGAGTTGTACTTTTTAACACGTTGCTTCGGGCTGCGCTTCTTTTTAAAGCAAACATGTTTTTGTTCGCTCTGATCCAGCGTTATAACCAAATCACACTCTTCCCATCACGCTAGAGCGAGCGCCTTAACCTATATTTGGGCGAGGTTTTCCCAAAATATTATTCCTGAGCGTTAGAAGCCTCGCTTCCGCTCCAAGAGACTTGTAGCCCAATTACAACAATCCTCGTTAATTTTCTGGAATATAGATAAATATAGGCGGTTTGACTGGGGGATAAAACGGACAAATGCATTCGCAGCCTAATATGGAACATGCACACGGAACAACACGACTAGCCCAAACAGCCAGTAGATGATATATAGTCTCGCAAAATATCGACCTACATTCAGACAATAGATAAAAACCTGCGCGGTGAATTCAATCACACATAAACCCATTTTCTCTCTATTTTCAATTTAGCGAGTGCAAAGAAAACTTGTTTACTTTCGGGAAACTAATGCTGTTTTTTGGAGCGTGTACTTATTCGCATTTCTTAAAGGGGCATTGCCGTCTTTCGTTCTCGACGTATATCAAGTGATAGAAGTGTCTTACTCTGTTCAGGGAAGCATATACCACTGCTCATATACTATTGGTGGTTACTCCTGTTTCTAGTCACTGCACCGCAAATTCGAAATGTTATGGATCAGTTGACAGGTAGATAGCACGCGTCGAAACGGGGTTTGGATAGAGAATGAGCTGTAGGTCAAACACTTTTTAGGCGCCTGGCGTCAAGTAGAATCTCCCGTCTCATTCTCCATGTTGGTTTGTTTGATTTTGTTCGCTATATACAATATAGGTCTGCGTATATTTATTCCCGTATGAAAACATCATTTCGGACTGTGCATCTGTCTCAACCTAACTCAAGGTTAACCCGACAAATATGTAAGTTAGTCCAAATTATTTATTCGAAAAGATACCACCATGATAAACTCGGAACAACGTTAGAGACTGATTTTGTTAGTGCAGTATGGTTCATATGTTGGTGCTCTCTGATACTCTTCCAACTCACCCACCTAACTACTATCCTGCAGATGAATACACATAAACATAAATGCAGGTGTTTTACTCTCTTGTCGTATTAATCTGGCCTAATCAGTTAATCAGGTTAATAAGACCTTCGGTTCGATTGCTCAAATTACCATAAGAGAACTGTTTCTAAATCGCCACTGCTTCTAAAGTGAAGTTTTCACTAACTTGTGTAACACGCTTCATGTTTGGTGCGATTGCAGCCTTTCAAGGGAATAACAAATCATCAGAGGGCTGCCTCAAGTCACCAGTTCATGTGAATGATCATACACTTTAATGGAACTTGTATTATTCTGTCATGATTACATTTTTATAAGACCTTTGCTGCGATTCCAAAATGCGAGGTCAAGAGTCTCTCGATCACTTCCGGACAAGATATGATGAAATATCGTTCACTCAGTTTTCTAGAAAACATGGACACATTTATTTAAACTAAGTTACAAGTTATGGAAATCAGTATAAATATCGTGAATTTTGAAGGATGCGCGTCGAGGAACCTCCTCGAAATGAATCATGTATATGAAGACTTAGTATGTATAATGTACGGTACTCCATACCGGAATGTGTTGAAGAGATGATAACCTTCAACGAAGCTCCGTGAAACCATAGACAGTTTAGCAAATTGGTTTGTACTTGAGAAGTAATTTAAGGAAAAGTATAGGAAGTGGGGGAAGAACCATGACACAGCGATCAGAAATGAGGAGAACAACACCAGGCCTTGATTTTCAGGTTGGTTGGTTGGTTGTTTGCCAGACGACCGTGTTTGTAATTTGCGTGGTCCTGAAGGAAATATAGTTGTCCGAAATCTTTTATAATTTGATGTCACTACTACAGTAGACTCAAATTGCTAATATCGACTAGATACCTAGACCTAATTGTCAAATGAATTGCATCAATGTAAATAGTTTGTTGCTTTGTTCGGATCTGTACATTTACAAGCCAGTACGGCACAAGAATTGTTCGGTCCTGTCCGGACCTTCTTCAGCTGGCTACAGTTACATACAATTATTTTTTAAGTGTTTTATTCAGATGATGTATACGTGTGGGGGCCCCCCCATTTCATGGAGTATGCAATATCATACGTGAACAATTGCCTACCTTACACCTACCGTACACCAGTCATAACAAATAGGGTGAAGGTCACTCAAGGTCATTCAGACATTTAAAGTGACTAATTTATATAATTCGTGCAAGTTTCCCTGATTTACCTGATACGTAAATGTGATCTATCTAGAATTGGAGATTTGAAGGGTACCGGTATATGCTATGTCGCTGGAGGTCCTTACATCTGCCCAATTTGCATCCTGAGTATTTTTTCCCAATTTGCATAATTAGTAATCTGCCTAATTTATGGAGATTTCTCTGATTTACGTGAAACTTGTTAGATGCGGTCTGTGTATGGTTCTCGCCCTTCTATGGGTAAATTTTGGGTCTCTGGAAGTTGCTGATGTGTTTAATTTGCATGATTATAACAGTTTATATGCATTATTCATTGCTGTGTCACATTTTCATGTTCATTTGGATCTACTGTCAGTTGTCATTCAATGTCAATACTTCATTTAGGCAACTCCAAACATCAAACTCACTCGTGAAGTTGTGAGACCACATCGAAATACTGTATAATTCCAGATGTCAACAGTGTCCAAAAGCCTTGTTTATTTGACCTTTAATCTGAACCCCTAGACCAAGATCCACTGTCTGTCAACACCGACTTATACCTATAAATCTGTCGTGGCATAGTTAGTGCAGCTCTTTGCCAGAACACAACTCCCTCGGGATTGAGTAGAGCTGGGGAGAGATTACTTGTTTGTCCACGAACTTTCATCCATTAAGGTTCAATAATGGCGAGATACTGTCAATTATCAATGCCCACACATTCAGCAGGTATGAATGGAACCTACCATAAGAATGAAAGGCAGACATCATAAAAAGGGATATATGAGAGCATTTATGTTCGACAGAAATAGAGGAAATTGCTAATGTTCCCCATTCGTTACTGGTCAGATCCTCTACTACAAACAAAACCACTAATCGTGCAACTAAGGCGAGACACTTATGGCGATCGCTTTGTTGAGTCATCGAGACTTTCACAAAGGAACATAATTTGAGATACCCATAGCATGTGGTCAGAGTATCACAGAACAGTAGTTTAATTGAATTTGTCTCAACAAAACAATTTTTCGTCATCATAATTTTTTTGCCCAGAAGTCAAAGGTTCAAATGAGGTCGAAGTAGGTCAAATGTAGTTTGCCCAGACAAACGAAACGTTCCATTATGTCAACCCTCTGGATCGTTCCATGGCCAAGATGTCATTGTCAAATGTTTCTACATTCCCAATGATTTAGGCTGTCTTGACCCTTACAAAGGTCCATAACTTGTGATAGCTTCTGATGGATACATGTCATAGTATGTTAGTGTTATTGAATTGGTGGCTTATCCCAACAAGGCCAAAAATAGCCACCAAGGTCACAAGGTCAAGTGAGGTCAAAGGTAAAACAAGTTCACCAGATGCAGTTCACCAGATGCATATTTAATTTTTTACTAGAGTAAAACAGGTTCCTAGAAATTCCTAACATTTTAATTTGATTAGATGCGATTCGCTGGATAAATAAAGTTTGGACCCTGTTTGAATTGCAAGGGGTCCGATAGATTCAGTCGTTGAGTTTATCAAAGAAGTGTCATTAGGGAACAATCTGTCATATTTATTTTCAACATTTATCATTCAGAAGTACTACCGTGTACCTAGTTATAATAACCCGACCTGAGTTGTAACATGCTATATAGCTATGGAATAACATGAGTTAACAGGATACTAAATACGTTTCGAAAAACTCATCAATAATGCTATTCGGTACAGCGCTATACCCCAATCAGGTCAGCAGGGCAGCTTGCTACAATTATTTGTATTCTTATGTCGTGGTATTTCGCTTCATGTGTATTGGATAATGGATACTATATAGTTGTCAGGCCTATATCATAACTAAATGAAGCTGGTACTTTGTATATTCTACGACGGCACATCTCTCTCCATTCTGCACGTTTACGGGCCTTTGATGTGCCGATCAAAAACAGCACGTATTTATTGTGCCGTGGTCTCTCCCGCTGGAAAAGCACACTCCGAATTCCACAGAACAAATGTTTGTTTTTGTCGCGGCAACGAGTTATCTCTTTTACGGTCATAAAACTGTTTTTTAAATGGGGCTAAGCATATACTGATAGATATGAGTGCGATCGCTCGAGCGAGTGCCTGGTATTCTGTTGATTGGTCATTAATAATGAGTCTGTTTTAGCGATGCTATTGGGTGGCTCGGGTTGCAATAATTGAGGCATGTCAAAATTGAAAATGTGAATTAGGCCTATGGTGGAAAATGAGGAATAACCATCACATTAACTGACTAGAACCGGAAGTTATTCAACCTATTTTGTAATAGTCAATGATGTCGGTTTTATTTGAATGCTTTCCATATTGAATAATTGATAGGCATTCCTATTTCCCCTATTCTAATAATTTCAGAACCACGACGACACACTTTTTGAGTCTTCGCCAAAAGTAAAAGGAATCTATGCAGTCACGCTGGATGTGGGTGCGTGCGTGTGTGTGTGTATGTGTGTGTGTGGAGGTATGTATGTGACACTTTTGTCTACACGATATCTGTAGAACGCAAACATGTAACAAGTTCGAATTTGGTACATAGGTTACATATATGAAGAGGAATCATCGTATTGTTTTTAGCGTCAGGTCAAGATCGTTCAAGATCACAGTATGACTATCCTCATATATATTGACAACGGCACATTTCATGGGGTCGGCCTAATGGAAGGTTTTGTTCGTCTGTGTAAACTGCCTCTGGTGACCTACTTTGACCTCATTTGACTTTTGACCTCATCTGACCTTTCGACCGTGTGTCCTTTAGAGCTATTTTTCGTGACAACCATATTCCTTTTGTCGAGGTGATCCCTAAAGTCAATCACACCACCCTTCTACAATGTTCCTGTTACAAGTTATCGATTTGCATGTGAGGGGTCAAGACAGCACGAACACTAAATTTGTATATAAGATCATAATAGACACTGAACACCTTGTAAACAGCCTAGTTACTAACTATTAAATACGATGGTGCCTAGGCTTCAGTTTTAGAATATAGGCTGTAGATGTATTACATAATCCAGAATACTTTTAGGTCGGGTCAAAGGTCAACAGAATAATTATTGAATGCAAAACATATGTTATACAGGCTTCCTGCTTGGTATGTAGGTTAGACATATGGGGTACATAATCCCTATCAATTTGTGTATCAATACCTTATAAATACAATGAACAGCTGTTTGCTACAATGGTGGAGAAGGCTCGTCCCTTCTTTACCAAGTGGGAGGGTTGAACTGAAAATTGATCTATGCGTTATTCATCTTCTTGTCTTCAATATTGGACCTATGTACCCAAATTAGCTTCATATTCCATTCCTGAGCAGGTGTAGCATTGTGATACACAAACTTGTCTTCACTGGGGGAGAGAGGGTACACTCGATATACAGTGAAGGGCTGTTTCCTTGATAATATCTGATCAATTGATGACTTATGTAAACAGTATTCAGCTAGGTAAGATCCTTGCCCACCTCACAAAGTTGTTCACCCATTATCCTATAAACAAGCAAGACTATTTCCTAGCAGTGACCATCATGTTTGAATAGATAATTAGTCACTTGACTCAATTCCCTTGATAGTGTTGGTATGGATAATTCATATTCCATTCCTGGGCGGGTGTATCATTGTTATCCACAAATCTGTCTCAACTGGGGGAGAAAGTGTACACAGTTGATTATACAGTGAAGTGATGTTTCCTTGATAATATTTGATCAATTTATTACTTGTGTAAAGTTCCTTGCCCACTGCACAAAGTTGTTCACCCCTTATCCTATAAACAAGCAAGACTATTTCCTAGCAGTGACCATCATGTCTGAATAAATAATCCGTCACTTGACTCAATTCCCTTGATGATGTTGGTATGGATAATTTGAGATAATCCATAGGCATCAGAAATCTTGTCACCACAACGATGATTAAAACCTTCATGTAGAATAATTCGAAATGGAAAGTTGAATTAAAGATAAACATATTAGGCCTACATATT
>JAUOBX010025449.1:0-14047 GCA_032360705.1 Eupentacta quinquesemita
GATAGCCCTAGCGTCAGTCTCCACAAGTTCCCAACAGCGCCCAAGTACAGGCGTTTGTGAGTGAAGGCCATCCAAAACACTAGACAGAATTGGGGTGGGGAGATATCCAACAACACATATATTTGTAGCAGCTATTTTGAAGCCACCAAGGGCCAATACCTTCATTAAGAAACTTGAGCTAGCAGAAGTCCCCAGATTTATTGTCTATATAGATGCCAAGAAAAGATTCCATATCGGGTATGAAATCTGTAAAGATTGGGGCAACCCTCATCAGAATGGAGAAATTCGATTCTGCGATTAAGGAATCAACAATCACGAATATCAACTCATTCACAAGAGCAACGACACTGACAGTCAACCCTTTGAGTGGTTGTATCCTACCAACCTCAGTATTCCTTACATATACGCAGACATTAAAACATTCTTCTTCATTTCTAGGCTAGATAGTTGTTGCAGCGCAGCCCCAGAGTACCTTCAGTGAGTTCAGTCATATGTTTCCTGTGGTCAACAGGTTTATGAAAATGAGTGTCTTTTTACTGAACTTCAACTGGAAACTGGATATTCTGGATAATACGGATCAGACAAAGTTTCAGCCTAGATTTCAAACCTTGAGTGAGCAAGAAGTCAGGAAAATTGCAGAAGATAGGAATGAGAAGACCACAACATACAACACTTAATGGGGAGTGAGGGTTTTCAAAGATACGACCATCTCCCTATTGTTTGCACCAGTATACTGAAATCAAATTGTTTGAAACATGGAAGTCATCCAAGGACCATTCTCGATTGCATTCCAGTTTACCACCATAGTTTATTTCAAAAGTAGCATAGGCCTAGCTTTTAGTGTTCGTCATAAATCTTTTGATTTCCAGGTATATTTTGTTCAGCCCTAACATTATTTGAATGATTTTAATGTTATTTGAGGTGCTTTAAGTGGACTCAGAAGAGAGTTTCATTCTGGTTTACCTTGCAGAATAGTGTTCTGAAAGGCCATGATGCAGTGATTGAGCAACTAGAGCCAAATGCCTCAAACTTACTACTGCGCAGGAACAGAAGGGCAAGACGTACCTGAAGCCGCCATTTGTTGGACTCCGCACAGCAATCCACAGGCATCTGATTGGAGAACCACATGGCAGGATGTTCAAATTATCTAGCGATCGAGAGTTCCGTGCTGTAAACGTTTTTTGTGGCATGCTGAAGAAGACGGAGCGAGAAGGGCTAGATCTCAGCAAGCTTAAAGCCACGATCGCCCCGGGTGATTTGGAGAAAAAAAAACACCAGTTTGAGCCCGGAAAATCCTCAGGGATTAATACAGCTGACATGGTTCTACCTAGAGTACCACTTATGTTGCAGGGAGCGTGAAGGACAACACGTGCTAAGGAGACAGCTTTAAGTTACTCAGCACGACGGCTGCAGTCCCCACGTTTCGGTACATCGACTCAGAAGGCTGAGGCAGTCAACAGTGCCTTCAGCATGACCAACACGGAGCATAATGCCACATTCGCTTGAAATGGCTGGTACAGGGACCACAGTGCCATACACATGGTCAACAATGAGCCCAGGGAGTCGATCGCCATCAAGATGACGACTTTCGGACTGTGGATCTCTGGGAGTAGTGCTTGTACTCTCACCAATGAGAGCTCTTCAAAGGGGCCTCTGTTGTGGACAGTAAGGACGATATGGACGTCACAATTGATCAACTGATTGGGCATGGCATTTTCTCTGCGAAAGAAAACTCTCCCATGCCAGCTAGGCTTCAAGTACTGTTTTATGCTCTCTGCCATGGATGCAGGCAAACTCATGCACAAATTAGCTGAGAAGAAGAAGAAAATGTCAACGGACAGGATGCCCACATGTTTCGATAAATAGATCGAAGAGCTCTGTAGTTGATATCTTGGCACAGTACCAATTGGGGGGAGGGGGGGGGGGGACTGCCAGTGCGATTTGCTTCATGAATAAACCATTGAGAAGTTCTCTGCACTTTGTTCCCCATGGGCTCAAATCACTCAGTTTCAACATCTGTAACTCATTAACATTGAGAAGAAAACGAAATGTATTCATGTCAACAGCTGGTTCGGAAGATATGCTTACACAGTACAATCAAAAGGGTGGTCGATTGGTTAAAATACAGGGCATTGTTACAAATGGGCTGCTTGTAATGCTAGGTTATCCGGCGAACATCAAACTAAAAACATACATTGAATTATGCTATGTCAAAAGCTGGCTCAGACAATATGGAGTGATGACGGAAAGTGTGCCTAAGATGAGGACACAGTGTCCTAAACACTATGTTACTTAGACCAACTAAGCTTGCCTCTGCGACACAAACTAGGAATCTGTTATCTGTCGATTGAAGAACAGAGATGCCAGCATTGAAGAATAGGAATAAAGCTAAGAGCGTATTCCCCAAGTGATAGTGGGGAATGGAGCAAGGACAGTTGGGAGTGTGGAGGAGTCGGCACCAGCAGGGGAAAGGGAGGGTGAGTCACCTTGTACTATTCCCAGGAATAGTGAGCTTTCCGTTAGTGGTGACCTTGTGTCCTCTCCTTCCATTGTTGCCCTTGCTTTGCTGGCGCTCCTAGTCCCTCTGTCCTTGGTGTTGGGGTGGCCCAGTCCCAGGTGGGTGTGGCCTCCATGTCAGCCCGGAGTCCTACGTGCCTTCGGGAGTGCGGGCGGTACTATAGACCTAGGTGCGGCATCTGTTGCTGGTGGGGAGGGGGCTGGAGTTCCTCTTGGCAGGTAGCGGTCACCATCTGATCAGGGAACCATGCACACGTGAGGATGCTCAACATAATTAGCAATTGAGAGTTCCGTGCTGTGAACGTTTCCTGTGGTATGCTGAAGAAGATGAAGCGAGAAGGGCTAGTTCAGTTGCAGGGAGGGTGTGATTGCCAAGCTGACGAATGAACTACCTCGGCTCATGGGAATTCATTGCATCGCCCACAGACTGGAGTTGGCAGCGAAAGATGCCTACAAAGATATACTAGATATCAGCAAGCTAAAAGCCAAAATAGCCCCGGGTGATTTGGAAGGGAAAAAAAACACCAGTTTGAGCATGGAAAATCCACAGGGATTAATACAGCTGACATGGTTCTACCGAGAGACTAAGTACTACTTATGTTGGAGGGGGTGTGAAGGGCAACAGGTGTTAATGAGACAGCTTTGAGTTTTTGACTTATGACAGGTGTAGCATTTAGAATGGAGCGGAAGCTATATACTTTCACATAGTACACCTTATTCCTCACTTCATTGAAAATTATTTGATTGACTCCCTTTGTTTGCGAAGCGGAAATTGACAATGGAACAGTAATGAGTAATCATTACTTTCTGCTGTTTGGCACATTCATAACTTTTTACTGACTTTGTGCAATTTCGTGCCAGTGGTAAGAGAAGGGTGGGACAGATTAATTTTATCACAGCAGGAGAGGGCAACCACGCTGGATTAATTTTTTCATGGGATGTATTTTGTGGTTGGTCCAGTGGACTTGCCAGCCTAACCCATGAAATCTCGGGAGCACATGGTTTTGAGGAAGGAAAGGGGTGGGTGTCTGCCACAGCTGTTACAGGTCTCGCTGCTTAGGATGATCGAGTGTAGTACTGAGCAGCGAGTCTAGACAGTTGTGAGAGTATTCAGGAGAGTTCGCAAGAAGAGCAGTAAGCCACAGGAATTCAGGGCCTTTTTCGTCAAAATAAATCCTATCAATGATGACTTCCTGGCTTGCTTCATCAGTAACAGGTTCAACATACTCTTTCATGGTGGTTCTGCCGGGTGTTCATAGCTGACATAAATATATTGAAGTTATCTTTGACACTCATTTGGTACAAATGAGCGAACATGCTAATGACAGCAGTCCATGCAGACTTGAATGTTCCACAGTACCATGCTGGTGTGGAAGCCATTGGCATTGTTGACATTGTCATCACAGCACCACTCTGGAGTTGAGATGCCACAGAATTGCTGCATGCTACAGACATCATGTATGCATTCTTCAGTTCATATTTTGGGAACTTGGGGAGTTCCATACACTAGTAATTGACTCTGCAGTCATGAAGTGAAGATGTTCAACTACTTCAGGAAGACAGAAGAACAGTTCGATCACAATCTCAACCACGTGGGGGATGATCTGGTGAAGCAAGTAACACAATTTCGGAAGCCCACTTCTGCTCGCCAAAGATTTTGTTCTTACTAAGAAAAGTCCTATCAAGGACTTTCCCTCAGCTCCCTTCATAGGCAACAGGTTCAACGTACTTTCTTTGGTGGTTGGATCTCAATCACTATCGAAACTAAGGAATTGTTTTCCTTTGGTATATGGTGAACACTAACACATTGCCAAATGTCACCATTCTCCAGTTTCCCCATCATTTATTTTCTAGAGGACTCAATCGTAGAAATATTCAAGGAACACTTTCTGCTGCTCACAGAGTCGGAAAGAACCATCGCCACTGTGATGCATTTGGTGAGACGGATGGCTTCCATTGCAGGCGGGACGTGTAGGACTATGCGTGCGATATACAGTGTGGCCTAGACGTGTATAGTATACTGGTTGCATTCAATAGCAATATGGCAGCACTCCATGAGGGGGACGTTATACTATTTCAGTTTATATGGAGGAGACAGAGGGAGAAATGGGAGAGGAGAGAATGAGTTCACGATGTGGTGAAGGAAAGAGAGAGAGGAACTTGAGTCTCTGTTACCTACTTGACAGGCAGGCCCTGCATATCTCAAGGGGATCAGCCAGTTGGCAGAGAAGGCATGGCTCCATGGCTGATGCACGTCGCATCCAACTGCCACGAGGCTCCCTAAGACAATCACCACACAGGTCTTTGAGATGGAGCTTCATCAGCTCCTGACCCTGAGGAGGGGCCTCACTCACGGTGAGGCAACACAGCGCCCCTGGTATATATCGTAAGTGAGAAGCTATCACAGGCCTGCGGTGCTGTCTGCACCACCATCCATGCTAATGAGGCCTGAGCCAGCAGTCACTCAGTCCCGGTCCAGGAGAAGGCACCAGTGCCATCCAAGGAGGCACCGAGGTCCCTGCCTCTGGACCTCATGATTTTTACGGGCTGAGATCAAGAGGAAAAAGAGGAGCGTGAGGGGGAGACCAATGAGGAGGGGGAATTGATAGTTCCGTGCTGTGAACAATGTTTCTTGTGGCATGCAGAAGAAGATGAAGCGAGAAGGGCTAGATCTCAGCGAGCTAAAAGCCACGATTGCCCCGGGTGATTTGGAAAAAAACACCAGTTTGAACACAGGTAATCCTCAGAGACTAATACAGCTGACATGGTTCTACCTAGAGTACCACTTGTGGCACAGCTGGGGGCGTGAAGGACAATGCGAGCTAAGAGGAGACAGCTTTGTGTTCCTAACTGATAACGAGGGTACCACTTGGATTAAAGCGAAAGCTATAGACTTTAAGCGAGGACAATTCATTCCTCACTCCATTGAATATTATTTGTTTATAATGTACATATATCCATCTCTGACAGGTACATGTGAGCAAACAGGCTAATGATCAGAGTCCATGGAAGCTCTTGGCATTGTTGACAATGTCAAGGCAGCACAGGACACAATCATCTGTAATAGCAAACTTCTGTGATGGTCGGAAAGCAGCTCTCCTACAGCTATGACAAGGAAATCGTACAGGCGGAACAGCACAATCCGGGGCCTCTGGTGTGGACAGGAAGGGGAATATAGACTTGGAAATTGATCAACTGATTGGGCGTGACATTTTCTCCGCGAACGAAAACCTTCCCTTGTCAAGTTTCAAGGGGTAATAGACAAAACTTAGTGGTTTGTTAATCTGTGAACTACGATACTTACCCCTTATCAACGTGCACCTCATTATGCATAGCATGAGAATCTGGCAAATTCATACAGAGTACCGGGCTAGCGCCCCCTATCGTCCTTCTCCTTTTTCCAGGCTAAGGCGTCCGCAGGCTGAGGGCTTGGCCACAAGCACCTAACCCGGAGAACGCCCCCTTTGAGGCCCGGAAGTGGGGACGGATGGGAGGGAAGTTATGATAAGGGGTAAGTATCGTAGTTCACAGATTAACAAACCACTAAGTTTTGTCTAATCTATTTCACGAACTCTCCTTACCCCTTATCAACGTGCACCAGAGTAGCACAGGGAGTTACGGTGGTGGGTCCGCGCCGACACCTTGGTTTGGACGCCGAAGGGCTGCCCGCCCGAACGCCCCTTCGGTGGATACGGTGTCCGTCAAGTATCTGCTGACGAAGGTCGTCGGAGTTTTCCAAGCGGCCGCCTTGAGGACATCTTCGAGAGGGACGCCGTGGAACCAAGCCCGGGAAGAGGATAGGCTCCGGACATCGTGAGCCCGAGCTGATTCTCCCGGCAAAACGTGTGGTTGGATAAGATCTCGTACCCAGCGGGCGATGGTGTCCTTGGTAGCCGGTGTGTGTGGCTGGTGCGGTAGCAGGAAAAGCTGGTCGTATCGCCGGAGAGACCTGGTCCGCCTGATGTAGTGGCGGAGAGCCCGGACGGGACACCACTCCTCGTCATCGCGGCCACCGGTGAGTGAAGACATGGCCGGCAGGAAGATCTCGGACGGTGAAAAAGAGACCGACTGGTTCTTGGCCAGGAACTGCGGGTCCGGGAGGAGTCGCACACCGTCTCGGTCCTGTCGTAGGAAACCCTGCTTGGTTGTCAGGGCATGGATACCGCTGCGGCGACGGGCCGAAGCCGCCGCTATCAGAAACACGGTCTTGTGCGTCAAATGTTGTAGGGACGCTTCACCCAGCGGCTCGAAGGGCGGGGCCGCTAGGACAGTCAGGACGTCCGTCAAGGACCACGATGGTGGGAGACGACGAGTTGGCGGTCGTTCGTGGAACATACCACGGAGGAGCTGCTGAATGGCGTGGTTGTCACCGAGAGATGAACCGTCTGAAAAGCCACGGTGAACCGCCGCAATCGCGGAGCGATAGTTCCTGATGGTCGCCACCTGTTTACCCTCCTGGAACAACAGCATGAAGAAAGAAGCGACCGCATCTACCGGGGCATCCAAGGGATCATGACCGTTGTCACGAGCCCATCCCCGGAATCTGGTGAGACGAGAATCGTACGTGATAACGGTGGATTTCCGGCGGGCAGATGACGCAATCCGTGAAGCCGGTTCTGGAAGTCCCTCTGAACGGAGCCGACCGCGGATAACTTCCAGGCAGAAAGACGTAGGCTCTGAGTGCCGTGGTATCGGAGCTGGCCCGCCTTCTGAGTGAGTGGTGGCGGGTCCGGTAGGCGGTACGGCAGATCCACGAGGAGCTGAACAAGACGGTGAAACCACGGCTGGGTCGGCCAGCACGGAGCGACGAGGAGGATGGTTGCGCTGGACTCGATGACCATCGCCAGCACTCTGTCGATTTGGCTGAGCGGCGGGAATGCGTACCCGAAGAGGCCGTTCCACTGGAATGAGAATGCGTCGGTCCGCCAGGCTGCTGGGTGGAAGCGCCTGGTGCAGAATGTCGGAAGCCTGGCGTTGGCCTCCGACGCGAAGAGGTCGACGTGTGGGCGGTTGAACAGATGAAAGAGGTGGTCCGCCCACCCCTGCGAAAGAGACCACTCGGCGGGATCTAACCGGGATAAAGCGTCCGCGGTGACGTTCTGCGTGCCCGCTAAGTGTGACGCCTGGAGCGAGATGTGAAGTCTGTCGCACAGAAGAAGAAGATCCCACACCCGCGGCAACAACGACGGGGATCGAGTCCCCCCCTGTCGGTTGATGTACGCGACTGCGGTCGTACTGTCGGAGAAGACTGTCACTGCATGGCCCCGCAACTGGGCAGACCAATGGCGGACTGCTCGGAACACCGCTTCCGTCTCGAGGTGATTGATGTGGAGAGATGACTCCGCCGGGGTCCACCGGCCCGACGACATCTGATCCTCCCACGTGGCTCCCCAGCCCTGAAGAGAGGCGTCGGTCGTTAGCGTCGTTCTGGGGCGAAGGTCGCGGAAGGGGCGGCCCCCCGTTAAATTGCGTTCCTTTGTCCACCAAAAGAGGAAGAGTTTGGCATCCTCGCGAAGTGTAATGGCGGTGGAGACATCGTCTCTCGTGGGGTGGAAACGATCCAGGACGAAACGTTGAAGTGGACGCATTCGAAGCCGGCACAAGTTGAGAACGTCGACGAGGCTCGCCGTTAGCCCCAGGAATCGAGTCCAAGCGCTCGCTGGAGAGTAGGGCGCGGACTGAATGGAATGTGCAGCGGCCCTGACCGCGGACACACGCTCCGGTGTAGCGTAAACGCGACCCGCGACAAAATCGATATTCGCTCCAAGGTAGCGGATGGACTGTGCTGGCTGGAGACAGGACTTCTCGACGTTGACAATCCACCCCAGACGCTCGAGAAGGGTGACCACCTGTGTGGTATGAGCGACGGCTTGCTGTTCGGAAGATGCGACGATCAGCCAATCGTCGATGTAAGCGTAGGCGGCAATACCCTGCCGACGAAGATGCGCCAGGATGGGACGGCAAACCCTTGTGAAGACTCGTGGAGCCGTGGAGAGCCCGAACGGGAGGGATGTGAAACAAAAGTCCTGCCCGCGGTAACGAAACGCTAGGAACCGGTGGTGGCGCGGGTGTATGGATATGTGAAGGTAAGCGTCTTTGAGATCGACCGAAGTAGCCCAACCCCCGAGCGGTAGAAGAGGGACGATCCGCGCGAGGGTCTCCATCCGGAAGCGCTTGGGCCGGATGAATGCCTTGTTGAGAGGGCGCAAGTTGAGGATCGGGCGCCACTGGTTCCCCTTCTTCGGGGCGAGGAAGAATCGCGACCGGAAAAGCGGTTGTTGATGACCCGGCGGTAGCTTCCTGATCGCCTGTTTCTGCAGTAGCGCGTCGAGTTCCGCTTCCAGAGCGCGACACTGCTCCGGGTCCGTGGGTACTGGGGTCTCGTTGGGGCGGTCGAGCATGGGTGGGTCGGCTGTGAACTCGACTTCGTAACCGTGTGTCACTACCCCGGTAACCCACGGACCCGGATTGATTAATCCCCAGGCCTCCGCGAACCTGTGGATTCTCCCCCCCACCGGCGGGAAAAGACCGGCGGGGTGGGCATCCCTAGGGACGACCACCGCGGCCTCGACGACCGCGATAGCCTCCCCGACCGGAACCTCTCCAGGAGGTGCCTCGGGCTTGGTAAGATCCGCGGCCGCCGCCACGGTTGTTGAAGGATCGGTTGTCCCAGCGGTCGTATGGACGGTTGAACGGACGGTCCTGCTGTCGGTCACGGTTATCCTGGCGGTTATCCTGGTAGCTGTCCTGGCGCCCGCGGTTGGGTCGGTTGTTTCGGTTATACCGACGGGGAAAAGCAGATCCCGACGACTGAGCTCCCCTGGGCTTAGGCTTCGACTTGGATCCCCCACTGGTTGACGGCGGAGTGAAACCCGCCTCCTTCAGAGACTTCACCTTGGAGGCCTCGGACTGAAGTGTCTCATCGAACTTTCCTCCGAATAAGTCCTCACCGCGTAGAGGAAGCTCCCGTAGCGCTTCTCGCATGGCGTCAGTCGGCCAGGAGACAGAATCCAGAACTAAGTCTCGCCGAACCCTCGTAGCGCGTACCGAAGTCCTAGCGAGCTGGTCGTATACGCGGCGAGCGAGCGGACCAACGACGGCGACCACATTTCCTGCGTCGGCACGTGACATCCCGCCCTCTTGGTCGGTTTCCTGAAAAGCCTTCGTGACTACCTCCGCCACCAGAAGGGAGGCGGAAGCATACCGCAGCCCAACTCGAGCCGCCGAATCGATGTCCTTTAGGACAGACTCCAACTTGGCAGAGGCCGCGTCCTTAAAAACGTCCCTTTTGGTGAGAACGCCCTCGGCCACTAGTCTCTCCCTGGCCTGCTTCGGGATGTCTGGGACCTGAAAGAGGCCTTTCCAATCTGCGTCGTCCACGCGAAAGTCGGTGAGCTTGTGGAGATCCGACGGCTTCCATCTCGCGGCTGCAAGAGTTTCGAAGCGCGTAAAACACTCCCCGTCCACGGGCACCGTGGCCCCGGTCTGCGCTGGAGCCGCGTTTAGCGTAAGACGCGACGGTCGCTGGGTAGGCAGTTCTGGTTGGGCTGGGGGGTCGAACCCCAACACCCGCCGAAAGGTGTCCACCGCCCTCTCGAACGCCTCTGGCGTAATCACGGTTCCTAGGAGAGGCGGTTCATCCTCATAATCCTGGTGGGATTCCTCGTCGGAGTGGGACGGTGACACCGCCAAATCGCAAGGCCGGGCCTGCCCTGACGGCGGCCGGACCGACTGCTCCGCTGGTGGGTCGCCGGAAGTCGGCTGCGAAAACTGTTCCATGAACCGACGAAACTGATCCAATAGCAAAGGTTCCTGGGCTGACTGCTTAGCCCGTTTCTCCCTGGGGGGAGTGTCTGTTCCCGACGAAGACGACGTGGAGGAGTGGCGACGGCGCCGACGCTTCTTATGCCGACGTTTGTCCTTTTTGGATCGGACCCGGGGTGACTTAGGTCCCGGCTCTGGTGCTACGAAGCCCCCGAAATCTCTCGGCGGGGCCGACGCCGACGAAGACCCGAACAGTTCCTGTCTCGTTTGGGCCCACTGCTGGCGGGAAGCTTCAGGCTCATCCCGAACCGGATATTCCTCGGCCGGTTCCTCCTCGGCCGGTTCCTCCTCGGCCGGTTCTTCCTCGGCCGGTTCCGCCTCGATCGACTCGTACTCGGCCGGCCAAAACCCCTCCTGTGGGGTGTCCGACCCATCCAAATGGGGGATACGGTCCTCTTCGGACCCCTCGGCCGAGGGTGCCCGGACTACGCTGGCAACCCGCCGCACCGCGTTGGGCGGTGGCGGTCGCTCGGAGGGTACCGTGGCCGGCCTCCTGGCCGGTCCACCGACGATACCGGGGGCTGGCTCCCCACGTACCGCCGCCCGGTCCGAGCCGGACGAGACCGACCCAGCACGGGTGGGACGCTTTCCCCCGTGCGTCCTGGGTTTCGGGACTGCCGGTCGTGGCAGCCCCAGGTTCTTTCCCTTGGACGAGCCCGGGGTGTTGTTCCCCGGGGCATCGCCCCGAACCTCTTGGGGTTTCGGGGTTGTCGGCTGTGACAACCCCGGGTTCCTTTCCCCAGATGCGCCCGGGGTGTTATTCCCCGGGTTGGCATCCTGGCCCAACGGCCGTGAACCCTCTTTAGGCACCTTCTTGCCTTTTCCCTTCCTGGGCGTCTTTCCCTTCGGTTGTGACCCAGCCGCGGAAGCCGCCTTGGTGCGGCCCTCTTCCGCCTTCTTGGCCGTCCAGGTAGCCACGGTGGAGAATCGGGCTTCTTCCCAGGTGATGCACACCTTGCATCGAGCTTCGGATGTGCACTCGCGGCACAGGGGACATCGGGGGTGTCCGTCCCACGCCGTAAACGGCCGGTACTTCTTGCAGGAAGAACATGGGTCCATCGCAGGAATACTGAGATCCAGCTAAGGAAAAGTTTTACAAGGTCTGGACACCGAGCCTTACCGTCGGCTCGGTCCAGCGGAAGGTAAATCACCTAGAAATACAGTCAAATACAAGATTTACCTCCTACAACAAAACGAATCAGACTCTCTCTCTCTCTCACAAAACCCCGCCGCCGCGTAACTAAATAGCCTGCTTCCCCCGCGCGAAACGCGACAGCCTAAACCCCCCAGCCCGGGAAGGGTGGGAACGGGACTTTTTTTTTTTTTTTTCAAAAACAAAAAACAAAAAAGGGGGAAAAAAACACCGGGAAGGACTGGGGAGAAAGGGGAGGAGGAAGCAAGGCTGAAAAAAACCCGATACTCAACAACGTGCCATTCCGAGAAAGCAAGAAAAATAACCATCCTGAAAAACTTGCCACACCTTTTTTTCTTTTCTTTTTTTATAACACTAGGCCCTGTACAAACTCAATGTTAGGCTACCGCGACCACGTGCGATCTCCCTAACAAAGGAGAGCCTAGGCTAACGGAATGCACTTACGCAAATGCGACGAGTGAGAGAGAGAGTCCAAAAACGTTCCAAAATCGCTACGAACTCAAAGGATACGTGTAGATACGCTGTCAAAGACAGAATCTTGAAGTTTCAGTAGCAATAGACTCTCGTAGAGTCGAATTCCGTTGAATTTTAGACAAAATTTTTGAATTCGCCAAAATCTCACTTGCTGACAATTTGTCTGGCAAAAGAGAAGAGACGATAGGGGGCGCTAGCCCGGTACTCGGTATGAATTTGCCAGATTCTCATGCTATGCATAATGAGGTGCACGTTGATAAGGGGTAAGGAGAGTTCGTGAAATAGATTGTTTTATGCCCTTTGCCCTGGATGCAAGCAAACTCATGCGAAAACTAGCTGAGAAGAAGAAGGAAATGTCCACAGACAGGATGCTCACGTGTTTCAATAAATAGATCAAAGAGCTCAGTAGTTGATATCTTGGCACAGACCACCCAGTACCAATTGCTGGGAAAAGAGGCAGCAAGTACGATTTGCTTCTTGAATAAACCATTGGGAGGTTCTCCGCACTTTGTTCCCCATGGGCTCAAATCACCCAGTTTCAGCATCTGTAACTCGTCAACATCGAGAAGAAAACGAAATGTATTCATGTCAACAGCTGGCTCGGAACATATGCTCACACAGTACAATCAATCGGGGTTTGATTGGTTAGAGTACATGGGTATTGTTAGAAATGTGGTGCATGCTGTGCTAGATTATTTGGCAAACATCACACTCAAAACATACATTAATTCATGCAATGACAAAAGCTGGCTCAGACAATATGGAGTGATGACAGAAAGTGTGCCTAAGATGAGGACACAGTGTCCGGTAACACTATGTTACTTGGCCAGACTAAGCACAAGTGCAGGTAGATTCCTGGGTATATGGTTGTGCATATGACTACAATGGTGAGAGCCCATCATGCATCAGGAAGCACCAAGATTTCAACAGTGCTTGTGAGGGTATCCTGGTGGCAACTGCACAGTTTGAAGTGAAATAGGGGGGTTGGAGCCAGCGACATTTTTGGATGCAATTCCAGCAGCTTCCTCAGCGATTTGACACTGCTCTGTTCCGAGTAAAACAACACAAACCCGGGAGGAACCCTGCAAATGTAAACATTGGCCTGCAGGTTGGGATGTACAACACATCACTTTCCACAGCAGGAGTCCTTAAGTTCCTCAGCTGCATGTTGGAAAAGAGATTGGCAATTCAAAATGTCCTTGGATTAGGTGGGCTGCCAAGAGACTAGCCAATCCATGCAGAATTTGGCAGGCAGCATAACCCACTCAGGAATGCAAGACGTCAAACACCATTTGCCCCTGCGACACAAACTAGGAATCTGGTCATAGAGAATGTGAACATAGAGGAGCAGATCATCAGTTTCCACCACACATGGAGCAAACTTCACAAGCAAAACGGACATGACCAGAGGTGAATCAGCATAAAAGTTGACTGCCCAGGATATGAAGGGTGCTCTGCAACTACACCAGCAGAACAGCACATAGGTGACGGAGATGAGGGGGGATGAGGGTATGTGCTCGAAACCTATTAGGAGAGCAGAATCCCCTCAATGTTGGATGACTGACAACAGATGCTGGCGGCAAGGCATGTAAGGGATTCATCAGCATCATGGAGGGGCTAATGGAGTCACCAACCGAGAATCTTTCGGACCCAGTCTGTTTATATCAGCAACTCCAATCCACCACACGGTGCAGCAATCAGTGGTTTGCGAGTCTACCATCTAGTGGCAATCATAACTATACAACTGTCGCTAAGAGACTAGCCAATCCATGCAGAATTTGACAGGTCAGACACAACTCACCTCACCTCTGCCTCTAGGGATCTGGTCATAGAGAATTTTACCACAGAGAAGAAGCAGATCATCGGTTTCAACCACACAAGCAAACTTTGCTAATCCGGACATGCCCAGAGGCGAGTCGGCATAACGGTTGACTACCCAGGACACAAAAGATGCTCAGCTACTATACCAGCAGACCAGCAAATGGGTGGCGAGATGAGGGGAGGGGGGGGGGGGGGGTAGGTAATGTGTCTAAAACCGATGAGGGGAGTATCCCCTCAAGGTTGGATACCTGACGACAG
>JAUOBX010025560.1:0-20424 GCA_032360705.1 Eupentacta quinquesemita
CCACGTTGGGATGGGATCCAAAGGTGATGATTTGGAAGGTGATCCCATGATGATCGATGCCACTTCGTCCTCGGTTACCGGTCTAAAATGGGTGAGCCGGTCACAAGATGATGGAAGGATCGTTTCGTCTGGCAGCGTCGCGGAATTGACGTGCAAATCATCGATAGCATCACGTATTTTCCCGACCTTTGTGCGAAAGAATACACTGAACCTGTTCGCAAGCGTGGTGGCACAGTCGGTGGTAGGAAGCACCCTTTCAACATTGTGGAGAAGCCTGTTCACCGTGGCGAAGGTGTCTTTGGGGGAAGCATTCTGGAGCTTAGTCATGAAGTACTCCTTCTTCGCGCTGTACAACACCTCCTTCACCGTCTGTTTCGATCGGGTGTAATCGTCGAAAGCTAGGATTGGTATGGGTGCAGATGCAGTATGATTTGATGGGAGATCACATTTTTCTGCAAAGACTGGCATTAGTCTGAATTTAGGGAATAATGAATAGATACGAGGGCCTTTGTTGGAGAAATGAAACCTGAGTGACGTCATAATAGAAGGTTAGAAATTCCAGAGGCGCCAGCCGAGGGAATTTCCCTCGTATCTATTCATTCAAACTAAATTAATAATCCAATTATCATTAGCGTGATGATTCTGCCAGGGTCTAACAATCATCACAAAACATTGAACTTCTATCAATAGCAAACAACTAAATATAATCTCATGCATATATGCAGATATTGCAATATTAACGTAACTAGGTTATAAAACAGACAATAATTTTCATAATTCTTTTACATGTTTAATTCAAGTGGGGAACTTCATCGTAAAATATGATATGTACCTGACCAAGCACAGGGATTAACACAAATAACCTCTTGCACTCAAATGTTCCTTGTAATTGCACTTTACCTCCCTTACTAGTTGTTTGACTTCTACGTTATATAATGCAGAGAACCACACACAGAAATTACCATGTTTCGTTCTGCCCATGGAATTGATATGTGATTCGTATTGATGAAATCAATCGAACTGGAAATTTGAAACGCAAGTTCATTATTACCCCATTCGCGACTTGGTGGTACAGACATCGTCAACAGTTAAATGTTCGTATGGTTCGGGAAACCAGGTGAAAATTTCAAAACATAAAATACGTAAAATGGTATCCTCATCTATGTTTATTCAATACTTGTCATTCACATTGTAGCACATAAATTTGAAAACATTACATTCAATTGTTATTTCGTACTCACCTTACAATGAAAATATCTGGAGTCGAATACACAGCAATGCTCTTTGATAATTCAGGGCTAGTCTTGCGATCACAGACTGGCCATATTCACTGTCAATTCAATCCATACTGACAATAATGACAAGATGTGTACCCACTCCCCACCCATTGCAATTGAATTGTCTGTTATGGTGTCAGCTTTATTCACTAAGTATTTCGCCATTCGTTTCTCGTGTATATCTAAGTATGCACGTAATCTGTGTGAGACACCCATGTGTTTATACAGGTAGAAGACCAATGCAGTAGCTTACATTGTTTGGAGGGACATTACCTAACTGATTGAAGACTTTCAATGTCAAGTGATGGATAGAGACATCGTGAATCCAACATCAAATGCATGCATTTTGAGGAGGTGTTTCCTTCATTTGCGGTAATTTTTAGTCAAACTGCTACCTTCCTCGTGTACGTTTCCATAGATCCATTAGATGGCCGTTTCATATCTGAAGAGTCTGCGGTCATGCTGTAGTTGGATCCACCTCGCATTCTTACCATCCGATGCTCGTCTACGCTGGTTGTTCCAGTCAGCCGGCTCGCGCCGACGGCGTACTCGTTTTTTGGCTCCGAGCAGCAGATCGTGCAAACTCTCTTTAAGTTCCGCCGGAAGTTCTGTCCCATGAATGAGTAAATGATCGGATTCACGCAAGAGTTCGAGTAAGCTAGAATTAAACCGGCTGTTTTGAAGACGTACGTTACTGTATTTTTGGGAAATTTTTCCTTGGCCACTCTCATCCAGATATTGAAGATATAGAGCGGTAGCCAGCAGAATGCAAAAACCAGAACCACCATTAGGACCATCCATGTAACGTGACGCCTTCGGCGTACCTCCTTCCTGCTGTATTGTAGATGAGCGCCATCCATACCTAAGATGAACAAAACTCGAATTCAACGAAGAATCATTAAATTCTCAAAAGATGGGAATTGGACGAGAGTGCAACTAGGACAGATGACTTCAGATTTTGAATCCCCCACCCCGAAAAAACAGAATGATAATCTCCCCTAATTGCAATACTTGGCTCTTGGCAGCGAATATTCAATTATCATTGCATTTAGTGTAATGCTAGGATCTGTATTGAAATGAGCATTCTCTCATCAAGGCAAATCTTCTCACACCCATAGCGGCGTTATCATTCGGTCATCACTATTGTTTAACTATTATTCAATCGAAATTACCAGACAACTCTAGGGTCATCCTTTTCAATAACAATTAATATCATAGAGAACTAAAAACTATAATTATTAGTCTGAACCGCACCTCTTTACAATGTTCCATCGCAGAGTTCAAAGCTTGGTTCATTATCATACTAATTGCAATAACGTGTGTGGTCGTTGTCAAACGATATTGTTTAGGTAACATAACTCAATGTTCTACAAATGTTTTCCTCCGTGTTTCCCATAAAAAAAACTACTGCCACCTACCACTCAACAAACAAACGTTTCCTCGTTGGCTAATGGTTCTCCTGGAACTGTTATGTGCATTTGAAACAACTCAAAACATTTGTTCTACATCTGTGCCCGGGAATCGTTTTATCGTCGGGACTGGACTGGAATGGGTCTGATATGGATCAATGCAAATTGATCATAGTCAACTTCGAGTCAATCATCGAGGCATGTGGGTAGCGTTCGTGTTCAATCAAATTCAAACAGGACTGGGCTATCGCACCTTTCCAAAAAATGCGTATGAATGACTCCAGCTTGTGTATGAGCCTTGACACATCTGGTAGATTGTACACCATTGTGTGAACTACCACACACAGGAGTAATATCACACACACATACCTAGGACATAGTGTCGCTAGCCGTGAAATGAACTAGCGCGATTTCTGAACAAAATTATAACTACATATAACTGATGAATCTATCGAAAGACGTGTAAAAACTTTTTCCCGATATCGTGAATCGTGCATACTGTATACCAAACTTTGATGATAACTGCCAGATAGCACAGGGATATAATCGTTATTGGGCCGAGATACATCATAACGATGCAGTATATGGCATAGACTGATGCAAGATCGTCGTGGGGCCACATTTCAGTACAGACTATGTATCGGTTTATATCGCAGTACAGGAAAACCGGTAAGCCCGTTGTCAAAGAAACTGAAAGAAATGTGAAAGAGAGTGGGACCATTGATTACCCCGTATGGTCTGATTGGTTTTGCAATCCATGGATCCCGGACACCATGTACCGGAATGGTACAAGACGTCACTATACCACAAACAAATGTTAGTACCGTCGTTATGACTGAATATACATGTCACATGTCATTTTACTGGTGATTCCTTTGATATCCTCCTCATGGTGCGGTATGCTTCGATCCCTGATAACTGGATGATGAGTGGATGTTGCTGCTCACAAATTACCTTCAAAATCTCACATAAGAATATTGGTCCAGGACAAAATCCTATACACGTCACTAGAAGTCAAAATGAGGGTAAATATGTCACACAAGCACGTCTGGTTTGCATAGAAGTGACGTTCATTTCTGACAGTCAAGCACTTTATTATCATGCGGTTGCGAATTTTCCAGACAGAATAGCCACCCGAGATAGGCTCCACCATAAGGGAGTATCGCTAATCAGAATATTTCTGTTTTTGACCTGCTTCCACCAACGTCGGTGATAATGAACAACTACTAGACGCAAATATGTTTTGCGCTGACATATTTGTGACCAGTGATATCGATGAGTGCTGCGGAGGTTGTCGCGGGTGCCTTCAACCGCAGGCTACGTGTATCATATACTGCATAGGATGACGAGGAGAACGACGATACATAAAACCCAACCACATCAGTACATGGTGTCCATATGTAGATTACTTGTTCCTCAAAATGAGAACAATAGTTCATAAAATCTGGAGAATGTTGATTCTGCATCATTGTGCGACGTAGATGTAAAGTTTGGGTGAATATGCACTACAATGGACTGTCACCCATCAGAGGATATGGAGATCCTAGGACGAGTTCCAAATGAAGGCGACAAAAATATTTGATACCGGTATTTGATAATAAAATTACCCACCGGAATCTGCTTCTTCTTCAATAATCCTCTCCTCGTCCTCTTCCTCTAATACCCAAACACACTGATCCAAATACACATATACACAATGAGATCTCGAGCAGCAACTCTTCACACATCCACTCCCTCGCTCGTCCAGTCCAGATCTCTCGAATAAAAAATAAATAAAAACTAACACTTGGAAAGCTAGCGTAGCTGGGGCACACGGCAAACCATAGGTGACCTGACGTCACAAACTAGCTAGCATGCATACTACACGCAATGGTAATAAAAATACAATCATGCTCCCTCACCATAACAACCAACACTCCGGAAGGCGGATTAGTAGTAGGGAGAGTCTCGTCTATCCGACATGCTCAGTGATTATTCTCCGCGATCCTGTGCTAGGTTTATTGGTTTCTCGAAATTGTTTATGTTGATGTCCTCGAATTGCGACTTTATTCTCCCCAACAAAGTGGTCACTTCCTACAACCTACTGGCTTTGCGGTATGTCTCGGTGCTTCCCTTAGAGCAACCTCTGATTAGCGTCCTCCCGGAGTCTGGCAACATGACCAAAGAATCTCCATCTCCTATGTGCGGCGATGGATGACCAAGGGACTCGGTTAGTCTCGTTGTAGAGTTCGTCGTTTGTTAGCCAATTGTTATTGGTCCATCTGATGTTTAGGACATTACGTAAGAGTTTTCTCCGAAAAGTGTCAATTTCGCGATCCAGGTCTTTCGTTGTTCCCCACAATTCACAATTGTATAGAAAAATACTCTTCAAAACACACCGATATTGGATGAAGAAAAGGAGAAATGTTGGGTTACACCATAGACCCAGAAAGTTACAATGTGAGAGTTTCATCTATATTTGATATGTCCAACTGTAACGTTACTAGATAATTGCCTTGAACCCTCATTATTTTTGGACAATGTGGATTAAAAATATTTAAACAAATTGAACGTACTGTAGTCAGAATATACGATGGTCAAATCCGTAATAAATTCAGATTTGTTATAGAAATTGAGCAGCTACTATGGTCATAAATGTCGTCTGATGGACGACAATGTGCCAAAAGTTCCGCGCTTAGCACGCACACGGTTTTATCCATACCACATTGACATTTACCACACCAACATTATAGGCATATGGTTGTTATTAGTTTTTGGCAAACCATTGGCACTTTTGGTTTTGGAGATGCTCAACATGGACATTAAATTGAACCACATGTTTGTTCTCATGTTCATTTTGTCATTTTTATTCTGAATGAACCCAGCGTTTGAATTGTTATCGCCGGATCGAGTAGGCCTATATAACTAAATATGCAAGGCATCAGATACGTGCAGGCTGCATGCTCATAAAATATATATATCGAAAATTCGGCTACTATTCCGATGCAAATAGGCTCACGGAATTGATAAGAGTGGGCTAACTTGTTTGTGAAATGCCCAAAATATGTGGGAATACCACGCGCTACGCGCGCCTTACAGCACTTTCCGAGTTGAGAAGTCAGCTACAGGCTACATTTGTCTTCGGCGCTACATTGCAAGTAGGCCTAATCTCGTATGCGTGTGCATACATTTATAATTATAAACATGCAGAGTTCTGAATCTTGTGCTCCCTCCAGGTATTGCCTATATAGGAGTAAGGGGAAGGGTAATACACGTATATGGGCATTACATTGCATGGAGAGGCATGAACGTGCATGGATAGTAGAAAATTCTAACACGAAAAGCACCTACAAGTATTCCAGGAAATGCCCAACAAATTCCAGGGAGGGAAATCCCTCCCTGGCCCAGTTCATCAGGGATATCACTGATTATGAGACCAACTCCTATTTTCCCTAGCCCTTGGGGGCAATTTCGAATTTTGTACTGAACTGATTCTATAGCAGATATTAAAACATTTGGCAACAAATTGATTGCCTCAGATTGCATCTATGCCCCCTAGGACCTCAACAGGTGGATTTTTTTCACGAACATAATTTATCTTGATGATTGGTTTCAGACCAATTTTAATTTTTGCACGATTCATTCTGCATTGGTTCAATAGTGGGTATCTCTCCATTGCTTGGAGGGTTGCCATTTATTCTTTCTGGCAACATTCTTATGTTGTTGATTCGCCCGTACCGTGACATGGTAATCACTATTACATTTTCGGTGCATAGCCGCTCACTTTGGATTTGTTATTGAGTTTAATTTCTGGGAGAATCAAGCATTTTGTGAGTTGGTGATTTTTGAGACCAGCTTGTACCTTCGCCCCATAGGCCCTCTCCTGGTAGCCATGAACATTTTTGTCACTGAACTAATTTCATTTCAAATTTGCCCATTTCCAAACATGGTATTTTGGGGGGAACAGACCCTCCCCTTATCTGAAAAAGACTCGACAGGCAGACACACAGACAGACAGCCAGACAGACAGAGCTCAATCAGCTTTGATAACTAGTTTGATATATCAAATTACAACATACTGCCTACCAGTTCTAGGAACAAACTTCAGGAGTCCTCTATTTTTCCATTCCTTAGAGCTATTCTCAAGAGTATAGCCCAGCAAAGTATTGAATCACCTCATGCATTCTTCCCGGTCATCATTCAATGATACATTTATCGACCACACACACCATACACACCACCATATCGAAGCATCAGCAGCCACAGTGGAAACTGAGGGAGTCTGATAATTGAGTCTGGAATCGGCGGACTGTCATTGGTCAAATTCAGCAGCCAACTTCCGTCAGTCAGAATAATACTTGGGAGTGATCCTTGAACATCTCAGCTTAAATAGACAATCTCTCCAGGGAATGAACACAGGTTGAGAGAAGTGACCATCAACGATAACTTATTGCATAAAATTAGACAGCCTGCACCTGTTTTTGGGGTGGTTTATTCCAGTTTCAAACCTGTTATAATTTTGGGGGTGGATAAATGAATTTGTTTGACATCAGATACTTACAAGCACTGCTTGAGGAACATTATACCAAAATTGCAAGAAAATCTGACGATTCCTGCAGAAATAGTTGAATTTTTCATTTTTAATTCCATTGATACTGTATACAAATTACCATCCATCGAAAATATGTGAACAACCTTTGGGCAGCAACACATGAGGAACATCATGACCGAATTTCAAGAATATAATTCGTTCTTTGTGGGAGAAGTAAGGTTTTAAGATATATTTTGCAGTTCTCACCATTTCGGCGCTTTCGTCGCGAAACGAGTACATATTCAAAATATGCGAACAACTTGTAGGTAGCACTACCCGAGGAACAGTATCCCTCAGTTTCGGGAAAATCTATTGTTATTTCTAGGAGGAGTAGGATTTTACAGTTTTCCACATGACGGCTCATTATTCCTCTTCGATGCACTTTGACCTTGACCTTCAAAAGGTCACAGAGGTGCCATTATTCAATGAACATTGTCTCCAAGTTGGGTCAACATCTGTCGAAGATCGAACATTTGGCAGCCAAGAGGGCAAAAGTTCACAGACTGGATAGATAGGCGGATAGATGAATAGAGTGACGCTCCCATTACAATAGCTCAACCAGCTTAGCTGGTTTGAGCTAGACATTATTTGACGCTCCGCGGGGCTCCACTGGAATATTATTACTATGCGAAAAAATACTTGGTTCCGAAACGAAATTGATGGCGCTCAACTTGGATAGTAAATCTAACTTGTAAATACTTGGTTCTCGGGCTAAATTACAGAATATGGTCAGTCTTCTCCATGCCCCAAGGTGATATTCCCGATAATCTGAGGACATAAAAAACCGGAAATTGTCTTGTATTTGCCACGATAGGATGAACAGTATACAGATATATAGGCCCTAATTGAGTACGGGGTATATTCGTTATGTTACTTCCATCATCCCCTCTGATTTGCTGTTTTACAAAAACAATTCTCACAAAAATATGAACTTTTCTGGGTTATTTGCCATGTCATGATACCCATGTACCACAACCAAATACATGAACCTGAAAACGCTCTGCCACCTGCAGAGTTCGGAAATTCGATTTGTCCGCTGCGCGCCAACCTATGATGGCGCTCCGCTTAGATAGTCACCTCGCGGCCCCCGGGTGGGAAAATCCTGGATACGCGCCTGATATGGGAAACAGTGATCATAACTGCATAACACGGAGAACAATGTTCTGACAAGGATTACCAGAGATATACTCACAGCAAGGCCTAATCATAAATGAGCTGGTATGTATTGGTTTTTCATCTTATCATCACGTTTTAGCCATTCCCTGCTGACAAATATCTGTCTTGAAATGTATTTCATATTTGGCTTCTTTAAAATACAGCTGCAGGATCGAGTACACGGGAGACCTTTTTTTTTATAGAGGAGGGAAAACTATGTGTAATGGTCCAAACCACATGTTCATACGATTTCCTGTTGAAGAGTTAGAGGATTTCGAAGAATGTGCCATGGGGATTGCGCAATACGAATAGCATACCAGCATGCAATATCAGTTAATGTCTTTGTTGTACAACTTTTCAGATGATATTTGTTTTCTTTTGAAATATGCACATTCATTTCACTCCGAAAAGGATTAGCTGGTAAGAGATTATTGATGTTGTGGGTTGGCTGGTGTCTATTTTTACTGTCATAAGAGTAACATATATATGAAGGCTCTTCAGGTGTATGATCGCGTAACTGCACACTGGCGTCTGTAGCGACCGGGGTCTATTGATGTGCAGCCGACTGTATCGATCGATTCGCGGCTGCGAATCACAGTGGTGTCCATGCGACCAGGCGTGTCGATGTAAACAGTCGAGTCTGGGCAGGCGATGGAGTGTTGCCGGTCAGGAAACACTACTTCTGGTTCACAAGTAAAAATGTGTTAGAATGTATATATATAACATTGGAAATGAGGAGTGAAGAAATAATCAACTCTTGTAGAAGTTTCAGGAGTACTCCCGAAACTTCTACACACATCTACAAGAGTTGATTATTTCTTCACTCGCCATTAACCTGTGTTGTGTCCATGCTATGTATAGAACTGAACTAAACAACCGTCGACGGGTAAACCGCCAACATGTAATATCCCCACGTTTCAGCGATCAGTGCGAGACCGAATATGCAAATTGGACATTTGGTGACCTCGGAATGACCTTCATGTTTTCTAGAACCAAGTATAGTCCACATCCACCAAGTTCCGAATCTGACAAAGTTTGGGAGATCGCAAAATTTCGCCCTGAAAATAGCGCCATGTCTTTCAGGACTAACTGTATACCACATCCACCAAGTTTCGTGTGAATCGAACTTACTTATACTTTCGCATGGCACGTGCAGAATAGGAAGCAGTATCCACGCAACCATACTCACTCGAATCCATCTGAAATTTCTCTGAGCGGACATGTGTGCCAAGTTTGAGATCAATCGAACACAGCGTAAAAGAGTTATTGCGCTAACGCGAAGATCTCTCCGCGGCGGATACGGCGGAGGCAAACCCATAATATCTCCGGAATGGGGATATAATTATTGAGGTACCCAGACTCAAGTAGTAGGCTACCGTAGGTGTCCGCTGCCGAGTAGGCCTACAAGTTTCGGGAACTGATATGCCGAAGCGCCAGTACAGCCTGAGTGTACCGAGGCCCGACATGGTCTAGGATATGGGCATTCTGTTAGCTTACAAGGCATTATCAAAACACTGCCTACACAATCACACAGTCTGTATTTAGCAGCTGGTATTATTGATACAGTAACCCGTTGGTATCCGTGCTATAAATAGAACCAAATTATCGAGGTACGCATACTCAAGTATATATAGTGTGTGTCCGCTGCCGGGTATATGCCCTCACTGACGCATCCAATTACTGTCAGGAAAGCCGATATTACCGCCAAGGAAGTCAGTCTGCGATTGTTTCTGACAGAACTGAATCAATACTAGCACACTCGATGAGTAAGGCATACTGTGTAGCTAAGTTCATAACACAGTCGATGAGATTACCACCGCTATTGTCAGTTTGTGGAAAGTCATTGTTCAACTTCGTCGAAGAAACTGTTCTGTGATCAAGTCGACTTCAGTCGATTGTCGGATTGCACTACGGATATCTCGGTTGGAAATTATTGTGCTGTCGTAGCATTTCATTTGGAACTCAATTTGGGGCGACGTCAGGTTAAGATTATCACACGGGGGGATTATCAGTTCCGTGATCTTCGAACTGGTCTCGTTGGCAGGAAGAGCACTGCATCATAACAACTTCCGATAACTTCCTTTCCTAATAAACACCTAACGGGATGACCACAGGTGAGTTAAATTAGGCGAGTCCCAGCTGGTGGATTTATGAATGGGCCCGTGAATGGGTCGATCTATTCCACTAATGGTAGAAAGAAGAAACCTCTCTCAAGTCATAGCTCATAGGGCCTAGCCTAACGGAGAAAGCTGAAACTACCATTTAGTCTAGAATGAGCAATTTAGCCTTCATAACTTGGGTGTTGACTTCGCATGAATTACCGAAACCTGATTACCTGATCGAACGATTCAGAGTTACATATAGTTATATACACAGATTCAAATAAGTTGCTGCATGTCGGTGGAAATTGAACACGTTTTTCTAGCTACAATCCTCGCAAAAAATACCTGGGACAACCCCGCTACCCCATTCAATGTTGGGTTTTACAACGCGTTTGATGGGCGCAACACTGAAGGGGTGTGGGGTTTAAGTTCTGCGATTTTGGTTGTGCCACGGGAATGTAGTGTCCCATTATTTTTGTCGAGGATTTTATGCCTATCTGACATGCGGCAAAGATTGGCTTCTGTCGGACCGGCAGGCTAGTTGGCTACCTGCATAGCACTGGCAGGCCAACTAAATTTCTCGCGGAAGTAGGACTATTGCATCGCGTGCTTCAAGCCCAAAGCTCATGTCACAGATTCTCCTCCAACTGGGTAAAAAAACGGATATGTCAAACCCCCAAATATAAAATTAGATGGCTGTAACATGCTGCCTCGTTTTGTCATCTCATTTTTGGAGTCAATAACGTACCCGAGGAAATCGCCCGCCTTTTCGGAGTAATGGAAAGTATGCGGTATGATATAGGCCCATGGGCTCTAAGACACCATCCGGATAAAAAAGGGTTTTAATGTGTAAATATGTATGGGTCACTTGGTCATGCATGGAGAACTGGGAGTGTGGGCGGTCTGACCGCAACTCATGCCCGTGCGTACGCAACCGATCAATCATCAGCATACTGTGCGCGAGTGCGTCTCCGCTTGAAACTATATGATTATAATCAAGATTGAACTGGACGCCAGGCTGAACGTCCCCAGCTAAAATTCCAAAGAATACTCTTCACTAATTCGTCGAAAGCTAATGACTTCCTCCGTCATGGATCCCCTAGTATCACCCGTAGCTCACCTATGTTGGAGTAGACATACATACCCTAAGCTATATGTTGTATTTGTCCTGCCGATCGCAATACTCAGTCTCAAGTGGGTGGTCGGAAAAGCTACTATCCAAAGGTCATTTATTACGGTGTTGAGTTTCCAGAATGAAGAAAACTATAATATTGTCACCGTGGATCAATTGGTCATTTACCAGACTTCTGTCCGCAGCTCGGACTATAATCCGTGCACGGCAGCGTGGGGCAGCATTAGCATAGGTATGCACCACGTACTTGACTCATTGTGGACAATTATGTGTTGTCGCGGACTGGCTGGTCGAGGAGATTGGCTGTTTGACCATGTTTCGTAGTCACCGACTCGAGTATAACATCGAAGTTCTCACATTTACTAAGATGAATCAGCATGCTAGTGGTATCGGATTTGTACCCATATCTGACACATTGCGCTGACCATGATATAGTGAGTCCATTTAATTTATTTGCTAGATTGGGTTACCATCCGTCCCGATTAATCATGATTGTCCCACTTTTTAATGTGAAAAATTACATCAAACCAGTCAGGTTCTAGGCTATAACTTATTTTCATATCAATATGCCAGTTAATTATTATTAATTTGGTGTAGCATTTTGCCTTTATAACACATTAAAGCTACAATATCTAGCCATAGGGGTAGGGCAACTATTCCGTTGCTCCAGTCTTCAAATGTATACCGCAGGCTCCAGTACATCATGAGTGACCTTGTAGATGATGGAAAACCAAACATATTGGTTCAAACCCCGTCTCCATCCGAGTATCCTTTGCCGAGTTATTGGCTTTTTATGTTAAACCACTCTCCCCAGAAAATTGAAGGAAAGCCTGATTGCGCAATAATTGTTGACGTCACACCTGAACAACAATTAAGATTTCTTATATATTTTATTGTTATTATTGTGCTTGAGAACTCAACATTCCTGCTGTGTTTTTTGTTGTTTAAATAAACTGTGTACATATTAACTCACCACAGCATGTTTGGGGGAAGGAATCGGAGTATGTTCCTTTGTTTACATTTCAAAGGAAAACGAAGGCAATTCGCGGGGTAGTCCAGGTAAAATAATGCATGATGGGACTTCTGGGACTTTTTTTTTTTAAGTCC
Organism: Eupentacta quinquesemita; assembly: GCA_032360705.1. Classification (NCBI taxonomy): domain Eukaryota; kingdom Metazoa; phylum Echinodermata; class Holothuroidea; order Dendrochirotida; family Sclerodactylidae; genus Eupentacta; species Eupentacta quinquesemita. The sequence goes on from JAUOBX010025560.1 coordinate 12,753, forward strand.
TCTAACTCTGCAATGGAACATCGTATGATCGTCTGGTTTGGACTGATGTATTTATTTTTGTCTAAGCTACAAGATGAGAGTACCTTCAAAATGTCCCATTTTTGCTCGGACGAAAACAGTAACCCTTGAAAACGACAGCGCTGCAGCCTTTGTGAGTCTGTTTCATCAGTCATACTCTGTGAGACGACCATGCAGTCTGCACCAAACATGATACCAGTTTGATAATAATGAATGTCTATACCACCATTCGGGGTTGTGGTACTGCTGGTACCTGAGTAGGCCTATCCGTTCAGCAGGAACACATGGATACATGGTGATCAGGTGTTTCCTAACTCTTCTCCCCCATGCACATTTCGGGCATGTTTATATTCTTGCTCGCCCTCTTTTCAGGTCGCTCGTGTTAAAGGCTCTTTTTCTTATCAACAATATAGACTCGGGTAAATTTGACTACATTATTATATCCGTTATTTATAACTCCAATCCCAGTTTTAGCGATGTGGGCATCTGTTATGTGGTCATCTGTCACGGTGAATTGATGGCTGTGTAAATGAGTACTTCAAACTCTTTTCGATAGGAACGTCAGTATCGATGAAAATCGTTCCACACTAGGTATTTTTTGACAGGGTAAAATATAGTCATTCAAACTTCTAATAGTCATATATATTTCGAGTGGTTGTTCTGGTACTATTGTAGCCTATATGTCGGTGGTATTACCTGCTGGAATATGTATGATCAATTTCAAAATGAGTGTTAGTCGATCTAGGTTACGATCAGAAACATATCTCCCACAACAATTTGAGATTCAATTTCATTAGGACCTAAATGCCTCTTGGGAAACCATTCGACTTTTTCTAGAACACTGTAGTATATTTTCAGCAACGAAAATCCGATAGTAGTTTCGAGTCGGTCATTTATATCTTGGAGCAATGCTAGCCAGTTGATTTCATAATCATGCATCACTCCGAGGTATTCGTAAAATGCTTCTGATACGCGTGTGGACAAAATCCTTGGAAAACCACTGACGGCAATAAATTAATATTTGTTTTTTATGGTTCAATGGGGCGTTGAGGAGACAGTTATGAAGAGCCATGCATAAGACAACGTTCCACTTTAGTGGTGAAGACCTTGGGGGACAGTGATATTCACCATAGTTGAATGAATGACTTTCTGCCGGGGTGATTGAAACGTGGGAACGAGTGAAGTGTCTTGTATCTTGTCTCGTCTGGTCAGTGTCTCGTTCTCTTATTCTCTGCTGACGCCGGGCAGGCGGAATCGATGTATGAATCATTGGAGTGAACTGCCCATGTTTAAGTGGATGTGTTCAGTTGATGTCTCTCAGTGAGTTATGTCCACGGTCTCTCAGATATGTTTAGTCTATGGTCTCTCAGATATGTTTAGTCTATGGTCTCTAAGTTATGTTTAGTCTATGATCTCTCCGATATCTTTAGTCTATGGTCACTCAGATATGTTTAGTTTATGGTCTCTCAGTTATGTTTAGTCTAAGGTCTCTCAGATATGTTTAGTCTATGGTCTCTCAGATATGTTCAGTCTATGGTCTCCCAGTTATGTTTAGTCTATGGTCTTTCAGTTATGTTTAGTCTATGGTCCCCAGTTATGTTAAGTATATGGTCGCTCAGATATGTTCTGGTTATTGTCTCTCAGTTATGTTTATTGGTCGAGATGATTGCAAGGGCCTACTTTCCGGATGGGAAATATGAAAACATCGATTGCTACAACCAATGTGTTACCATGTTGTCAGGGTTCGTAGTTTGTACTATAGCCTCATTTGGGCTCATTATCATCACCAGTAATCCAGTATCATCAACATCCTATTTAGTTTTTACTTATACCCGTGTAGCAAACGTGGGGGTTATGACTGTGCCACTACGTTACTGTGCACACGAGCTATAAGCCCAACAGTATCCACACTAACAAATGGCTCGAAATGTATACTGGATGCACTGTCCACCAACAAGTCAACATGCTTAATAGGCCAGGCACTGATTTTATCAACGCTAGAATAAGTGGCTAAATTATTGTAAATTTGGAACCTCACCTACTATTCTCTTGGTGAACTGGCCTGACAACGGCTGCGGTGTTCCCTATACGCACTGCAATGAGCTCATAGTGCATTGAGGAACTACCCAAACTTTTCTTATTGGCCTAAGTTCTCTTCAACATTCCTGTAACTGGAGCTCAAGGTCTGGAATCCGTTTTTACACGGTAATTGACCGACGCAAATGATCGCTAGGAGGAGAACGAAGCCTATCGTATTTAGTGAAGTTACAATTTAGACCAGTTGAAGTCAAAGACGATCAAACACTGCACAAACGTGGTGAGAGCACGGAAACTTCATGCCAAAAAAACGGTGTTCCATAGAGGTGGAGGGTCCTCTGAGGTTACGGAAGTGTGAAGTCCTCGTGAACAGTGTAACATTTGAATGCAAAGTTTCGAAGCGGGTTTGTTGATCACGGACTAGGTCAAAGTGCAAGTGTCTTGGCAAATCCGATGTCAAATAATTTGGATGCTAAAAGTGGCATCTGGGGAAGTATAGAACTCAATCGTTGTGAGTGTAAGAATATTTGTTGTTTATTTCCGATACTGATACCATACTTGCGATCGGCGATGCTTCTATTGATGCAGATGCACATGCCATTGATCCACACTCACAATGATTACATGAAACATATTGGAGCAGTTGCAGTTTCACTACCTGAATTGTCGCGAGCGTGGTCATGGAGAATGATCGCATGACACTTTGTTCTAATGACTAACAGGTGTGTCCGACGGATACGCTTGACCTTTCATTGCTAAATTTCTCACTATAGGGTCAAGTGGTCCTCTTTGCGAACCCTCACACACCTTATACAAAGACCCTGTGACCACCTGAGATATAATCTCAATAGTACATTTCTCATAATCATCTCTCACGTACGAAGGGAGTTGTGAAGGAGTTTTTCTATGACATACATCAATATACGTTATCAGAAGATGCAATACATCTAACACATGCCAATTTACTCTGACCTCGGAAAATATGGGGAAATTGGAACGTGACCAATCTAAGTACGTTATCTACTTCACCCATTCTAGTATTACCTGAGGGTAATCTTCAATTCTGTTCCCTGCTAATCGTGATGCAACGGCACGTTTCCAATTTCCTGCATAATTCGCCTCTAGTAATAGTTGGGAAATTACTATTCGCAGACACCAACACACCCAAGTCAAGCCTGCAGTTATAATAGGAATCTGTGAAATTGCTAAGGATTGAAACCTCTGGACAGAAAATTCAATATTACGCCTATAGTCAACATTCGTCTGAGAAGCTGACACTGACAGGTCTAAGGCGATTCATATTTCTCAATGACAGAAATTCTTCATCATCCATACATTCTATTATCTACAATTTAGAGTATTCAATTTTCAGCAGGAGGAGTTCCCCTGGAAAACTTGTGCCCCCAGTTCGAAAATCTGGGCGACGAAACATTTATCTCGAATGATACGCATGCTACTACGTTCCTTCACTCATTTTTACGCATACGTGGTACACTTACCCGTAAAGCCATATTATCATATGTTCATGTTCGAACGGAATAGTAGGCCTACGTCTCATGTTATCTTGTGCCTACGTCATATCATTACATACGTAATTGATCTTGCTATTATGTACGTACGTACGCGTATTATCAACATTCACGTACGCGTTAAGATTGATCAAATTCGTTTTATGTTTTTTTTCATTGTAGCCTATTATTACAATCTAATACGGTAATCAAAGAGGAATGCAAATAGTTGCTACTGATAGCAGTGTGGGACTATGCACTGAGCAATTTATGGAATAACTTGGCTAGTAATGGTAACTAGTGCTACAATTTTCTTTGCCAGTGGGCCTTTTTCTTAGAATTGAGTATGAAATATTACCTAACAGCCTTATGCCTCACGGAGGAAATACTGTAAGTCGTGTACACATGCATCCCTGTAATGTTACCGTCGTGTTCCTCGAATAGGAGACCCAATTGATGACAAATCCAACAGTCGCACATTAGGAGCTAATGGATTTATAGCCAATGTAAATACACTGGACAGTTATATAGGTATTTATGGATACGTTGAATGGTTTCTCTGTGTAAATCCATTTCTACCTTTGCATCGTTAGCCGCCAAACTTAAGTGCTTTGAGAGCCTCCTAAATGAGCGATGAACCTTGGTTGTTATTTAATGTAGGGTAATTCTGTACGTCAGACATTATTACCAATAGCTCAAACCAGTGTCAGCCATAGGGAATCAAGTATGTGAGATTTTTTTGAGGGATTTCTCAAAATCAAAAAGGGATTTTTCATCCTTTCAATGCGAATTGAGATTCAGATATGGACTGCTATTTGATCAAATGAGAGGGATTGTCTCTCTCACCAAGAATTGTTGGGAGGGATTCTAGAGACAATAGTCAGAATCTGACTATCTTGCCCCTTATAGGGTCAACACTGGCTCAAACGGGCATAACTAGTATGAGCAACACCAATGGTCACATTGAATCCCGCCGGCAAACTGGCATTGGCAATCACAATTTGAAACATTCTGAGAGATTCCCGTGAAGGCAATCAGAGCGCTCCTCATGTTATCATCATATTGTCGATTCATCAGCGCTAGTTGTTGTCGATTTACAAAGCTTAGCGCCACCTGCTCACTGTGCGCCGCTTATGTGATTAGCTGGCATAGATTAGGGGATCAAACTTCAATATGGTGGTGGTAAAATTGATAGAAGCATACTGGTAACTATACGGAGAAAAGTATATGCTTTAGGAAATGATGCAGCCCCAGACTGCCAGATAGCCTTGAACTCAGCATAGTTACCATATTACGGTACTTCATATCGATCACAGAAAAGGGACCCCTATATCGGCTATAGGTCGAGCAAGGTTGTGGTAGCCTATTGTCAGTCAAACATGGTATACAGATTGAATAGCCTATGATTTGACACCAGGCTTACTTATTCTTTATTATAGGATCTCTACTTGCCATATTCTGTATCTGAGGCATACCAAAGACAGATCATCCGTTTATGCAGTTGTAGATGGCTACATTCCAGTATAAAGAAAGCAGACACTGCATTTCAATCGTCTCTGTTATCAGCATGATTTTCACAACTAATTTTTAGGTTAATTTGTATGGCCAAGGACACTTCACGGTGAATGCAGGCAGTATCGCACCTTCGTCAACTCCGAAGCAAATTCAGCAATTTGTCAGCATATTCTATCCTAAACAGTTCGAACTATTGAAAACACATTGTGAACACCGTCTGTGTCAATGTTATATAAATTGTCGAACTGTGCACTTTCAATTATTCACATACACGACTCTCTCACAACTCGGACGGATGCGTCACGACTGATACGAGTGTAAACTTGATTGTTTCAGGAAGTTGTCGCCGGATGTCCAGAGATCCTACAAACTCTACAGAACATGGGCGAAAAAACAGTTACATCGAATTGGAGAGCAATTCAGAGTTTCTCATATACAGCTTACAAGAACGCTTTCCACTCTATATCATATTGTCTACTTATATAAACTGGAGTGCTTCCGAGACAATTGGTGAGAACTCAGTTACATCGAATTTAGATTTTGAGTTTTTAGGAGTTTCTCATACAGCCCACAAAACGTGTCCCACTTCTCATCATATAAAAACAAATGTAGTGCTTCCGAGAATAGGCGCCATTTGCTCTTAGTACGCCCAATATATGAGCCTGAGGAGCTGGCACGCGAGTGGCTCGCATTTATGTATATCAAGGAAGATAGATATCCATGGGTTTTGAATGAATTATTGAATTTATTCATATCAACGTGGTGGGTGACAATTTTTAATAGCACAATAATTACGGAGATAGGGTCATGCTTTCCGGATGTAACCTCATCATAGTTACCCTATATCACTTGGTAGCGATAGAGACCCATATATCGGATAATCACGAGCAAGGTTGTGGTGTTGTCGGTCAAACAATGCATAAATGAACTGATTTCACGTCGGCACTATAAACTCGGTGTTATCATAGAAATTCGACTTGCCTATATCTAAGGCATATCGATATTAGATTATTCATTTATGCCGACATACAAACAGGTGTAAACAGTCTCCATCCCAACGAAAAAATAGAGAACCTAAATTGCCTGTTACTAACAAATTTTTCACTGATGTTCAGTTATTTTGAAAGTGAACTTAACTTTTCCCTTACCTTTGTAGGGTCACAAGCAAGTTAATTCATATGTCAGTAGGATTTTCTAAGCAGTCAGACAGGCCAATTGATGATACCGCACTGCAAACACCGTCTTTCTCATTGGTAAATTGTGAAACTGTGCACTACAAAGTTTCCCCATACCACCCAGAAGGCCTCATACAAATAAAGCAGGTTAGACAAGACTGATTCGTGCGTAAACCTTGATTGTTTCAATGAGTTGTCATCGGGTCTCAAGGGATTCTCAGCTCTCGGGCACAGACTCCACAGAATATTGGAAAGCAAATCAGTTACACCCAATCGAGATGATCATCAAATCGGAGAGCATTTGTGAGTTTCTTACAAGAACGCTTTGTTACTTATAATCGTATATATTGTCTATCATCAACTAGACAGCTTCCTAGAATTTGCGCCATTTGCTTAGGCTTACAGCCGCCTACTCATCGCTAAGTGTATGAGGAGTTGGCACGCGAGTGGTTTGTATATCGAGCATCTATCTCTAGAATGACCTTCAGGCTATGTATATCGAAGAGAGCCACTGCGAGTTTCAAATGGATTATGACATTTATTACTATGAGCCTGGTGTCTGAAATGGTAAATATTATAAAAACACGAAGAAAGGTTCATGCATGCATGCTAACCTAGCGTCATTTTGCATTGAACTTAGGGTGACTTTCAACTAATATCGACAGGGAACCAAGATATCGGCTGTATGGCAATGCTTTTTACAGTGTTCATTATTGAATAATAAAACGGTTACGCATATTGCCATATTCTTTACAGCCGTTATATGTCATCGTGATGCGCGTTCACGATCTATGAATGGAGAGGGCGTTATCTATACGACTAGGGTCAACAGTCATCTCTGATTGCCCGATGGTCCAGTAGTTGAACCACAACGAAAGGGCACATGCAAGAGACAGTTTCTAAGAAGCAGATTTGACAATTTAGTATATGCGTTCCACTGTTCTGAATTCTGCTGAATTTAGTTAACAGTTCCAAGTGTACGAGTGTATAACCTATGGGATGGTAATGTTTCATGGGTGCCTCGAATGTCACAAGCAAAATAACCTGCAAAGCCGTGGACCTTTTCTCGGTCGATCGTGGCTGATTACACAAAGGCATTACGGATCATTACGATGTGTGCTTTGCGTTAGGGGTTTCAGCTAAAAACCAATCACGATTTCAAATATCAGGCAGCGAAGCAGTAATACTTGCCTATTATATTCATTTCAAATTAGCTGCGTTAGAAAAAATGTGTTGCTATAGTAACCGTCATGATTATGTTGAAATTAAAATGTCATCGGTGGGCGGTGGGCTAAAGATATATCTGGGCAGTAATCTAAAGTTCAAACGTTCGCGATATGAATCAAACACCTTTCTGAGCATTAAAGAGAAGCAGTTACAGATGGATGTTTGCCTTTCATAATATTCCTTTGGATATGG
>JAUOBX010025561.1:0-14047 GCA_032360705.1 Eupentacta quinquesemita
AAAAATCATGCCGCAACAGCTGTTAGGAATGGGACAGCAATCACTAAGCCGTTTTTGAAAGAACAACAAGGCAACAATGCAATGTCGGACATTACAGGCAGTACCTAGTCCACATGAGAGAGAACCCAGTCATTAGCAAAACAAAGGAAGAAACAGAAAACCATGGAGCTGACAACTGATACATACTTCAAGGCAAGTTATAGGCCAACAGGGATCACGTTTTTATTGGTGGAGAGGTGAATCAACCAGTCAACCACACAGCTAGGATGCTGTTTTAGTTCCACTCTCGTGATCAGCTAGTGGGTAACAGTCAACATTATGATTGATTTCCCAATGAATAAGGACCAACAATTGAAGAAGTAATGTTGTCTCGAAAAAAAGTTGAATAATACCATTCTCTTGACATGCCTGTCATTATCGTGCTGATGGCAATATTAAGAAAGTTATAGTTAGGCCAACCAGTGCGAAACTTTCTGAAATCATAAAATTTCATAGATAATTTGGGAGAGCCTTGTTTAACCACCAGTGCCAGCACTGCTGAAGAAGAAGCTAAGAAGCTCATGATGCATGGGCCTAGCTATGCTGCGAATTGGCTCCATATGTGCAGAAAAAGGGGTTCATGTAAGTATTAGGTCCAATACAAATAATTGTTAACATTCAGTGGGAGATTGACACCTATTTATTTGCAAATATTGCAACAGAGTGTGCCCAGTAGCCTAGATGCAATAAATTTCATTGATTCCATCCTTGGGTGGAATTTATCTAAAAGCGAATATCAGAAGCAGTGAGAGGAGACCAGGGTGGCTCAATGGTGAAGTCCGAGCAGACGTGCCAAACAAGCAGTGATAATGAGAGAAAGTCTGTCAAATTCTATCTAACAGGCGATGCTCCCTTCACCGATGCCATTCGAGGTGGTCCGGGGGAACTCGGTGCGGCATCCAAGGAAGGATCCACATCTATATGAAGTGCAACCGCAGATCTATCAGTTCCAGTCTAGCATTCCATGGTCCTTTGACAGGAGCCTTCCCAATTAGCTGCTACCAAGCATCTCTCTGAATAGTGGTGTTTTGCATTGACCATGGCACTTCAAGGATAGCAGAAGGTCAGGTTAAGAGAATGCTGCGCACATTAGCATTGCTGTCCACTAGACCAGGGCAAAGTAAGAGCAACTCGAAGGTGCTATTGGAAAGATTCAAGCAGAATCTAATTATGCAAGGTATCAAGAAAGCATACCGTTTTGCTATAAATGCTGATGACTCATTCAAAGAAACTCTGAACAAAACCTGATGCTCACTCTTCTCTGCAATCCCAAATCCTTCAGCCAAAATAACTTGTCCAAATAGGACTCGCTGAGACTGTACCTACATTGTGGCTGATGAGAAATGTCTGACCACTCTGGGTTGGGATTTGAATGTGGTATCAGAACTTCAATTGGGGAGGGCATGGAATCTCAAATCGTTTGGCCACTGCCGTCTTCTTGTTACGAGGTTCAGATTCTGAACCAGCCTCAAATTTGGAGCCGAGGGGCATTCCATGGAACCCACAGACTATACACGTGGGGGGCATACCGAATCCCAAGGCGATATTGTTCGTCGCAGCCTGGACTAACTTCACAGGCTTTATTCAATTCGGTATGGTACATGTGACTTTACCCCTTACATCTGACATGATGAAGCTTGCGGATGTCATTTTGTTACTGCTTTGGCAGTTGCCTATTCCCATGAAGGGTTTGCCACAGAAGGCGGTGAACACACTCAATACAGTGAGAAGTGTTATTATTTCCAGCACACACTTAGAGGTGGAGGAATTGAAACTGGGGAGACAATACAGGCCATATTGTTTTGGCATCACGGGCAGCTGAGCTCCCGTATTTCTGCCTACCATACTAGCGATGACAGGGCAGAGCAGGAGGCAGGGAACAAGTTTAGTGAACGGATCAGACAAGGATCGGCTGCAACTGTGATTTCGAGAGGATGAAAGGGCAGGAATGTGAGAAGGGCCATGACGCTCATGAAGCAGAGTGGTGGTCTCACCCGAAGTCCTGATCTGCCTAACAGGCCGAAAGCCCAAGTGACATATTTATAGTTGGCTAACTTCCATCTGCAGCACGGAAGTTGTGCATAGATTGTACAAGGGATGAAATTTGGGAAATCCTGAGAGGCCGATCACTGAGATCACTGAAGAGAACTCTCTGCCCAGTGAAAATGTACCAGTTGCGATAACTGTTGTGACACAGCAGTCACAGTGTGTCCTTGACGAACCTGCCAAAGTGCTCATAGATGCCATGAAAAGAAAGTGGCAAATTGTTGGATTTGAATATCTATTGGCTGTCACCTCGAACAGTCCACAGCTTCCAGGCACATCTCCTGGATGTACATAAGTTGAGCAAACAGCCTGGAGTCACCCATCCGTTACTGCCACGGCAACTTTTGAAGGACCGTGCGACATGCATCCCTTCACTCAAGCGAAGAAGAAAATGAGGTAACAGACTAACAGTCAATCAAGGTAGCTAGAGAACTGAAACCCGATCAGTTCCATAATTGCAGATCATCATATCCAACATACTTCATGAGGAATCAAGACAGTATACCGAAGGGAGCTTGGACAATGCAGGCCAAACATGATTTTATGAAGCGCAAATGGCATCCACTGCCATAATTTGTTGACAGGACATCCAGATCCAACAAACATAATGTGGGCAATTTCTTCGACAAGCTGTCAGAATTCATAGAAAGGTACAACTTGGAGCCTGCCAACATACAGAATCTAGACCAAACTGGGGTTTAATACTACTGTGCAAAAACCACACAAAGTGGTTGCTACTAATGGGGTCAAGCAAGCTGGTGCTATATCACATCCAGTGAGGGGGGCACATTGATCGCTCTCTGTGAAGCAGTGAATGCAATTTTCAACTCTGTCCCACCACTGATGATATGACCTTGGGTCAATTTCGAAGCCCATTCCATCTGCCACTGGTTGCATAGGTGATGTGAACCCAAGTAAAGAAATTCACCAGTGCTGCTCCTCTTGGATAACCATGAATACATGTACCACCTCTCCTGGAGAGAAGGGCACATTGATCAGACTCTGTGGAGCAGTGAATGCGATTGTCAACTCTTGTCCCACCATTGATGATACCTCGGGTCAATTTCAAAGCTAGAGCCTGACATTTTCTGACTTTCAAATCTCAAATTCTGCTTTGTTCTGCTTTTTGCAAACTTTGCCCATCGACTTTGTACACGAGGATAGTGCCAATTTCTGCTTTACAAAAGTGGACCACTTTGAGTCCTATATTCAATAGCCCATTCGATCTGCGAGGGTCCTACCGGTTGCATAGGTGCTTCGAACCCATCTAGTTGGAGGACATATATAGAGCGAGTTTATGATGTTCATGCAGCATTTCAGTATACTATGTGAAGTCAACAGAAGAATCACCAGTGCTACTCCCTGGAGGTTATTGATCTCGTGAAGGAGAATGGAGTTGTCCTCCTCTCCTTTCATCCATATACTTCACACTGATGAACAAGACCATTGATGGACCTACGACCATGCAAGGCATCGCTAGTGCTGGTCCCCCTTGTATTCTTCTGTAGTGGTCTAATAACCCATAATAATGTTTTAGGAAAGCATGCAAATTATAACCACCGAGTAGGCTCCCCTGTGTTTGCTGATCAGATTTGATTGGAAATTGAGCCGAATGTTGTTATGTTCGCAAACAAGTCACAAGTTTACCATCACTTCAACATGCCTACACACATAACACAAAGTGTGGCCACTCATTATAAAGTGTTACTATTAAAGAGCAAAGACCTAATCAAACTATGCTTGGACTTGGAAATAGCATTTAGGTCATTGGGTGAATGACGATGTTGACCAGGGAACACGGCGAACTATTTTGCATTCACTTTTCCAACTGCAAAGATTGTTGCAGTTTCAACACGTCGATCACAACTGGAATTCCTGAGGGCGAGTCCACTCAATTACATTCACAGAGTTTTTACCATAGGAGCAGTGCCACACGGACTAGGCCGAAACTTGGCAACATTGATGAATATATATAAAAATAATTTTTTTTAATATTTTATTGTAAACCTATCCATCAACTGAAAAATTAGTTTTACCCAACTTGCTTCAGGTGTGAACATTTGAGACAAAATGAATTGGAACATCGTACAAGAAAAGTATTTGGGAAGTCTAAGCCCATAGTTTTCTCCAGTGATCATATCCCGCCGACACGACCGGAGATGCTTGGGGATGTGTCCGCTACGGCTGTCTCTGCCACCAGAAACATCAGTAGCTACACAGTACTATACATCACCACGCTGGACCTGCCCTTGTAGATAGATAGTAGTCTATCTGAAGAGGCAGGACAACATGGCCATTCTCCTAGCGGCAAACCTAGGCTTGTCTCATATGCTGCAGAAGGGACTGGATGTAGTCTTCACACAGGAGGAACTACAGCAAAGTTGTGCTGTGGGTGTCAGGAAAAGGCAGCAAACAAGTCTGACGACAGAAAGAGCATGCCTTTGGAACAGGAGAAATACTCTGCTCTGAAAGATGATCACAGTTCAATATTCTTGATATAGGATCCTCTCAACCCCTCATTTTCATTTCTAAGAGGTACCTTCCTAGTAATAAAGAAATGATTTCCAGAGCAGAGAGGAAGATGGTGTGTTTCATGTGAAGAGTGTAAAGCATCCTGAATCGGGAGTATGTAGTGGTCATGACAACCGCGATGTGTACCTGCTATATTGGTCTTGGAAGAGACACCATGTGAGTTGGCATCAGTCAGCGGAGATGGTGCATCCTAACATCTGCTCCCCAAATTTCCTGCCCATTATCGATAACAAGAAATGCCCACATTCCCTGCATCATGGAACAGAATTATAATTATTGATTTCATAATAATGCTATGAATGTTGGGTATAGCACTAAAATTTAGAGTTACACTAAACCCATATTCCAGCCACAGCACTTGGAATTATAATACAAAACCTGAATAAGTGTACTGTGAGTCACTGTGGAATCGCCCTTCTTAATTGATATTGATTATCTGGGGTGTTAACTGCGCTCCTCTGTTTTATTTTGCAGCATGCACTTCCCACAAGGATTGTAACTGCTGCTGCGATTGGTCTGTGGGATGCTCCTCACGTCAGCCCACAGCTACACCTGTATGCTCTACCGGCTCCACCATCTCGGCAAGAGGAATCAACCATCTCCCAGGTACCATACTATGTCCATGTCTGGCAGCCGCAACAAGGTGACTCCTCCACTGTCGTACTTAGCTGCCATGGCCTCCCCTCACTACTCTGAACCCCAGCAGGCATTTGTCAAAGGGGACAGGGGTCCAAGCAGTACAACCTGTACAGGGCTCATCCTCAAGGATGATTCGTCGATGCCTACGCCTGCAGGAGCGATGATGACGTCTCAGTTACAGCTAGGCAAGCTGACAACTGCCTAGGCAGGATGGCTCCCTACCTACCGCGGGCCCACGGAAACCCCCACCCACGTTGCGACTACCGGCAATGCACTGTCAAGACTCACCACATCAGCCACCTCCTTCGTCCAAGACAAAGCGAACACATCAAGGTGTTGAGTTTCTCCACTTGCACACAGACTCTGAGACAAATCAGGATGCGGTGCATCAGTCTCAGGTCAATCACCAGATCCTGAATGCTGCGTAAACATCCACTGGGTGGAGGTCGCCCACCCGCTGATGCAGCGGAGGAATCACTACTGTAGAAAGGCGGAGGCAGACACCCCAACCAACAGAGCTACTGATGAACGAACAGGCTACTGCATCTGCTATACCCACTACGGGAACTCCCCCACCAGAATGAACACCCCCACCAGAATGAACACCCGCACCGGAATGAACACCCTCACTGAAACTAACACACATGACCACACATGACACTAATGACACTAACCTCCTGGGAGGTGGTCCCCCAGGTGTTGATGATGGCAAGGTGTGCTCTAGTACTTGCTAAGAATTACCAAGCTCACTGTGATGATGCTTTCCTCAGAGGAGTGTTGTCGATGAATAAGCAGGAGAGAAGCCGATCCTCATTCATCAGGGCAATAAATGAAACACTGGATTTGACACAGGTAATATTACAGGGAAATGTTGGTCAGTAGTTGTCCACAGAACAGTCTCTTGAGAAGTCCATCTCAGTCCATCTGAAGAGGCAGGACTATATGACCATCCTCCTGAAGGCGGACCTAGGCTCATCTCATATGATACCTACCGAAGGGACTGGATGTCATGTTCACCCAGGAGCTGATAGAGCCATTCTCAGTCTATCTGAAGAAGCAGGACTATATGGCCATCCTCCGGAAGGCAAACCTAGGCTTGTCTCATATGCTACGGAAGGGACTGGATGTCATGTTCACCCAGGAGCTGATAGAGCTATTCCCAGTCCATCTGAAGAGGCAGGACAACATGGCCATTCTCCTGAAGGCAGACCTAGGCTCGACTCATATGCTACGGAAGGGACTGGATGTCATGTTCACCCAGGAGCTGATAGAGTTATCCCAGTCTATCTGAAGAGGCGAGACTACATGGCCATCCTCCTGAAGGCAGACCTAGGCTTGTTTCATATGCTACAGAAGGGACTGGATGTCGTCTTCACCCAGGAGGAACTACAGCAAGGTTGTGCTGTGGGTGGCAGGCCAAAGGCAGCAAACGAATCTGACGACAGGAAGAGCACGCCTTTGGACCAGGAAAAATTATCTGCACTGGAAGGGGATTCCAGTTAAATATTGATATACGATCCTCTTAACCCCTCATTTTCATTTCTAAGAGGTACCTTCCTAGTAATAAAGAAATGATTTCTAGAGCAGAGAGGAAGATGGTGAGCCCAGGTGAAACACTGCTAACTCCTGACATGGAGCATGAAATGGGTCACTCAAGTGACAACTGCGTTGTTGTTCCACAGTCACACCTCGGACTCGAAGATGATATCGTTTCATCACTTACAGATGAAGTTTTGCGAGTAAGTGTAAATGATATGCGTAGTAGATATATTGCAGCCCGTAATCTCCTCCATGAAAATGTTCATGACTGTGATAATGTTCAGAAGCCTGGAGAACCTGGAGAATGGTCGAGCGGTATCAGATATTCTTGGTAATGTAAAGGGTCTGGTTTGTTCCGGGTTTGATTCCCACATTCACCACCGGGCGTGTAGTGAAATGCAAGTGCAGGCGTGATTTGCGTTCGATTTATTTATACGCTAAATGTATGGTATTCCCAACGCTTGATTGGAATAGACCATGACCGGCAAATAGTTTAGCCCAGGTCATGCAGGGTCGGTATATAATACATTGGTCATGTGGGGACGCGTTCATTCCTCATTTGGGCGTTGCTGTGTGTTACAAGGCTACCGTATGAGTTCTAGTTGAGCCAGCCAGTGCAAAAGTTGCAAAACTATATGATATTGAACATTTCATTGATAATTCAGAGAGCATTGTTTAACCACCTGTGCTAGTTACATGCACATGCTCAAGCTCATGCATGGTAGATGGGCCTATGCTGCAAATTGACTCCATGCGCAGAATGGGTGCATGTTTTATGCTCAACACAAATCTTATACTCACTATGCCACCCCCTGCCTTTTTTCCTCTTCATCAATCCATCATTTTGTCAACCTATCTTACACTGGCAACCCCATCTTCCTCTCTTTTGTCAGATCCATAGCTCAAGGTCATGCTCTGCATGGTGACAGCAACGATGATCAGTTAAAGTGGATAGCGACGTACATTCTCTTGATTTCACTGCTGTGTTTCTGAGCACCTTGATGGGAATAAGCAAACCAATGAAGCAGCAGCTGTAACGAAGGGGGAAGGTTAAATAACAGGGCGATCGAGGACCAGGGCAGTGATTCAACCTGGATTTCCATCCAGGACCTTGGGTCGCCTGGTGAAGTCAGTATTGTGAGAGGATAGTTTAATTTGTAGTTACGTTTGGTGCTGACTGATGAGTATACATACTACATTTCGTTCCATTTATTCAACAGCAATGCTGACTTTTGACGAGTTAAAGAGAGCCTGAAGCCTGGGCCGTTCACTAATGCAATTCGATGCCACATCTTGAGAGTGGTGGGAAAACCAAATTCTCATGAAGAATGGTCTCAACAAAGAGGCATTCCAGGGTGCAATTAACGAGGCCAATAATAAGAGCCACAGTGAATACCTCAACATTCTGAACACTGGCCCGATGAATTGCAGCAAAACGTTCATCCAGACGTTTTCAATCTCGCCTACACGAATTTCGCCTGGGCTAGCGTGGAGAATGCAGGAGTCATCTTTCTCAACGACTTCTGCTGGAGCGATAAGATCATCCCGTGGCATGATCTTGAAGATAGTGTTGCAAGAACTGCTTGTCTATTTGCCAGCCCGGAAGACACACTTCGCAAAGAATTTGGTGCTTGCTGGTAGCAACAGGTAGGCACCTTCTCATATTTGTCCGGGGCGGCAAGTGGAGGAGCGGGAAATGGAAGTTATGACTGGCAGACTGCGCCTCTTCTCCTCCAATTGGCAGATCCCCCAGGCAGATCAGCAAGAAATTATGCCATGTGACCCATGCTTCACAAGATTCATGTGAGGTAATTTGGAGAGCATTGTTCAACCACCTGTGCCAGTAACACTGCTGAATAAAGAAGTTCATGCTATTAGGATGGTTCTAGTTGTGCCAGCCAATGCAAAACTATCTGATATTGTACAATTCATTGATAATTCAGAGAGCATTGTCTAACCACCTGTGCCAGTAACATGCATTGCTGAATAAGAAGGTAAAAAGCTTATGGTAGATGGGCCCATGCTGCAAATTTACTCCATGCGCAGAATGGGTGCATGTATTATGCTCAACACAAATCTTATACTCACTATGCCACCCCCTGCCTTATTAAATTCTATCGGGTAACTTTTCTCCTTTCCATCAATCCATAATTTTGTCAACCGATCTCGCTTGTTCAAAGGTATTTCAGTCCCAGTTACAGTGTGGGGCTGGTTTTGCCAGCTCGGGGATTCCAATTTGGATCCATCTTTTTACCTGTTGTGTGGTAGTAAGAGTTATGTCTTTGCCTTTTGCCCATGTCAAGCGTAATGTAAGATTATTTAGGGTGTGAGTTTGGTGATATCCTCAAGTATTACAGATGCGTATTATTGTTGTACAATTCTGTCATATTGATAGTTAACATGTATTGCTAGGAGTTTAGGGTGCCATTCCGTTTTCTGATCATTATTGAGATTGGTCTTGCTAAGAAGGTGTCTGTTCTCTGGTGATATGTATTCCTACCATATGCTAGTTGTTTCTATTCAGGTTTGTGTGCTGGTTCGGCGTGTTGTTGTGAGTTGCAGTCTTGTGTGTGAGAGGTGTTGTTTGGTGTGGTTGAGAGTGCATGTGGCTGTTTTTATATCTATTACTAGATGGAGTTTGACGCACTGTAATTGTTTTACTTTCAGTCAATCGTGTCGTAGTCGCCGTCAAGGTCGAGACTGACGCACGCATTAAACAAGTGATACCCAAGACCGATCGCCTCCGTGTCTTCTTTCCATTGAGGACCCAATAGATAGCAACGTACATTCTCTCGATTTCACTGTTTCCAATCACCTTGATGGGATTAAGCAAACCAATGAAGCAGCAGCTGCAACAAAGGGGGAAGAAGACAACAAAATAATAGGACCAAGGCAATGATTTAACCTTGATTTCCGTTCGGGGCCTTGGTCTGCCTGGTGATTGCAGTATTGTGAGAGGATAGTTCAATTTGTAGCAGTTTTTGATCAAGCAAATACTGCAGTGATACATCATTCCTGCTGTTGGAATCATGGGTCATCCAAGGGCTGGAGATAATCACTGGCGAGTTGTATTCTTTTCCATGCAGTCTCTATTTTCTATCTCGTATGTTGTGAAAACATGCTGCTAGAATCTATGGTCAGTTTTGACCTAAAAAAAACCAAAGTGTAGGGTATTCCAGGGTACCTCTCTCGCCCTCCACAACCCGTGATTTACGATGTGGTAAACTGCTAGTCATTTGATAAGCCGAGCAGGACGCCCTGCACAATGGGTTATTTCAGAAGAATGATGTCGTCGGTATGCTCAAGAAGGTTCCTCCTACGAGAAGTCGTAGGCACAAAGCACGTAATCCGTTGCAATAGATCTCAAAGGAGAACAATGTACAAAAAAGGCTTGACTGTGAAGGACCTCGATTTGGAGGAAAATTTATCTGGTACACGATTTGTTGAGTAGTTGATGGAGTTGCTACCAGGTGCGGTTCCCTCTCAGTCGGCAGAATGTGAACAGAAGAGCATCTACGGGAGAGAATTCCTGTCCATTTTGCATCCTCAAAGGACATCAACTGGGTGGCGTTTTGATCCATCCAAAATCCTATCCTCCGAAGTATTTCTGGGTTGGAGGCCCTCGTGTTGAAAATTGTATGGAGAAGCCCGGGGAATCAGTGGGAGCGCTGAGCATTCTGAATGATGGGGCTGCACTGCACAATACCTCCTATCATGATCCTAATGGGGTTTTCCCTCTATGAGGACTCCAGGGGCAGCATTGAGAGAAATTAAGGTACATGACTACCACATCGAAGCAAGGTGGTTTTTCCATTACTTTGAAGAAGAATGGGAAGCCGTGTCCAATCAAGCTTAATGAGGACAATGCAGTGACGATATTGTCATGTTCTGGATGGGGTGTGCTTTTCCCGTAGTATCAGGAATACATCGCCCCCTCACCGAGATTGCATCTGCGGAACTTCCAACAGAGTTCTCAGCATGTCTGATGATATTTGGAAGCATTTTCATGCAATTCACGAGTTGGTGAGCATTGTTTAACCACCTGTGCCAGTAACATGCACTGGTGGATAGGAAGCTAAGAAGTCCATGGTAGATGGGCCTATGCTGCAAATTGGCTCCATGTGCATCCTAGATGAGGCTGCACTGTACAATACCTCCTATCATGATCCTAATGAGGTTTTCTCTCTACGAGGACTCCAGGGACAGCATTGATGGGAAAAGTCCAAGGAGGGCGACCAATTTCTCTTATGTGGTGTTGAGATGTTCTTGGAGGCAGTTCTTGATGGTTCTGGTGTTTCAACTCTCAATCCAAAATCAGGTTGGAACATTGACACCAACATTCACAGTGATCCTGAATGTGAGACTGACATGACATCTGGGTTGAGAACAGACCTCTCTATCCAAATTGACTGACCGCATCCAGAAAACCTCTTCCCCAGCATCCCTATCGCGAAGTATGTACTGTGCATTTTGCATGGCTTCGCTGTGCTGCTAGAACCGTGGAGCCGTTGCTTACACCGGAAGTGGAGGTCATACTAACCGGGGCAACCAACTGACGTTTGGATCCCAAATCGAGGAATCTGTCCAAAGAGATGCAAAGTTAACAGCATTGTAGTGCAACATCAACAAGCAGGGTGAGAAGCAAGGTGGTTTTCTCATTATACTTTGGAGAAGAATGGGAAGCCGTGTCCAATCAAGCCTAATGAGGACCATGCAGTGACGATATTGTCACCCCATGTTCTGGATGGGGTGTGCTCTCCCCGTAGTATCAGGAATACATCGCCCCCACCGAGATTGCATCTTCGGAACTTTCAACAGAGTTCTCTACTTTCAGCATGTCTGATGATATTTGGGAGCATTTTCATGAAATGAACGAGTTGGTGAGTAAGGACCCGGATCCCATTCTCCAGACCTGGCAAGAGGAGGCTCTCTGAATCCTGGCAGAATTGTGGGAGGATAGTTCAATTTTCAAAAGTTTTCGATCAAGGAAATAATGTGATACATCATTCGTGGTTTATTGCCCGAAGCCGGAGCCTTATAGCATGGCAAATCATTGCCACATAATAGGAGTGTGGGCAAAACAAGAGCCTATATGAGGATCGACAGGCGAAACTAAATCATTCTGCTACGTTACCCTATTTGACAAATGAATGTTCCTGTTGTCAAGGCAACTGTTTGATTTTTCAAAAACAAGCCTGTTCATTCCAAACATAACAGTAATGATAATTGGCTGTATTAGGAAAGATCGAGGAGGTCTAGTTATTACAAAGCAAACGTGTGTCTTCAAGGCTGCACCAATGGAGATCCACACAAAATTGTGATCGATCCATTTTTCATCCAACGTTAACGTTGGTATCTTCAATGAGCTGCGATGTTGCTGAAGAATACTACGTTCGAAAAGTTTGTTGATGAACGTACGTGCGGTCAGTCGAGAGCTATATGCTATTATGAGTGATTATCTGACACATGACAAGTGTGCTGTTCATAAATTTCTCCAAACTTCGAATGAGGACATCAAATCCAAGTGTTCCAGGCCCAAGATGTTTTTCTCTGATAGTGCAGCCACCCAATTCAAACAAGTTTCTGTTCGTGAACATACCAAATATAAAGGGATCTATGGTCCGATGTCTCTGGAGTGTATTCCCTTGCCACCTGCTAAAAGAGTAGTATGGGATATGGTCCAGGCAGTAGTCACTCAAGGATGCTGGAACCAGTGGTACAATATGCTACTCGGCGGTTGCAAGAGTTCAACTGCTAGTTATAGTTGTCAAATACTGTATGAATCCTATGACAGTCAGTGTTGACCCCAGTTCGTAGCAGTGCATGAACCCCGCATGACTCCAGATCGAGAAATACAGTTGTTCAGCATCCACGCCCTGCATTACAATTACTCACAATTATTGTGTGGGTTTGTATTTCATTTATTGTATGCAGTGGCGTGTAGGCTGTCCACCATTTTGAAGTGGTGTTTTTTGCTGCAGGTTGTCGTCATCCGCGCTGCAACTGAATGACTTGTTACCAAAATAGACACAGATTGAATGGGTCTACTGATTGGAACTATTTAATCAAACCGGCCTGACGGAAGAATGCGTCTGCCTCCGTCAAACGATTTTCACTACGCAGGCAAGCAAGTTGTAAAACAACTTAACAAGCCATGGCGAACGATCAAGCTACAGATCCAACAAGCAGTGTCTGGATGACTGGAAGAGTTGTTGTGGAAGAGGGAGGCTTTCTACAAATTAAGTGGAGGGACTACAAGGAAAAGTCAGCAGTTGAAAAATACTAAAGTTGACCCTCAGATTCGAAGATGATGGCTGTTGCAGAGAAAGAACATTGGCCAAATTTTGGTCACCCATCACAGCCTCAGAAAATTGACGCAGTGCAGAAAAAGTCTACATTACTGTGCAGCAGCAGACTACAGCAGCAACGATCCCCCAGCCCAACGGGCGACCACTTGAGGATCCAGAATGCTCAGCCATTTTGAAAGTCATTTGCAGCAGTGTCAAGGTCCAAACTGAGTAAGTGTGAACAAGTTTGACAACCTACACTGTAGTTCCATCACAGTCAGTAAAGCAACGCCTACATTACTGTGCAGCAGCAGACTCCACCAATGACTCTATGCAGTCCCAAGCCCCAGGCTTTGCCTTTAATGATCTTTATGCATGCAAGCAGTTTGTATCTCGCCATCTAGATGTGCCAGGTCATGTAGCATTCAGACCTTGTGACTTTGTGTGACCATGAATTGCATACAGTATATCATTCAATGTGAACATTATTGTAGGATACCTCCAATTACCATATTATTGGTAATTTTCTTGGTGGCGTTTGTGAACTGTATTCTGCACCAGTGTGACTTTATAATTAATAGGACATTATATTTGTTTTATAACCGACGGTCAGATCTCAGCCCTGTTTTGTAATAGGAATCAATACCACTATTGATATAGACAATGCTTTAACATCCATTCATGTTACTCTATTATTGACAGGTGACAATGTCATAATCCACCTGGAAGGGGAGAAATAGGGTCCAGAAATCAGATTTCGGGAATGCCACAGGAACTGGTAAACAAGGACGATTGTCCAGGTCAGAACAGGACGAGTGGCTTTCCACTTACCTGAACTTATTATTGACCATCTCAGAGCTCGGACATGTATTCATTTGGTTACCTCCTGAGTGGCATTGGCTGAACTCATTCTAACAATGATCTATGACCATCAGGGAGCTCGGGCATGTATTCATTTGGTTTCT
>JAUOBX010025672.1:0-14047 GCA_032360705.1 Eupentacta quinquesemita
CTCGGATATTAATGACTCGCTCTTGGTCTTGAATGTCTGGTCTCTGGTCTCGAACAACTGTGCCGATATTGAGCCCATGTGGATACGGATAGGCATACCTAATGAACTTGTGAAAGGTAGATCCCCCTTCCCTTTCCTATTGATCGTATCGGTAACTTTTGTTAGAGTTTCCATCAAGTTAAGGGCGCAACGACATATATATATAAACTTGTTGCACGGCTGCAGCACGTCGGATGGAACCGCAACAGACTGTTCGTTGCCCGACTGGGTTCTGTTACTCAATCCACTTTCACAGGTTATTATAGTCGGGGAATATTAACTTCCATTTTGCCGATCTGCGAATGAAGTCCTCACCAAAAGTTTTCTCGTCCAATGTATTAGTGGAGGTGACTAGTGACATATTAAAAAGATCAACAACATTAGACTGCACGCTGCTGCCTGACTGAGTTCCGTTACTCAATCCACTTTCACAAGATATAATAGTCAGGGAATATTAACCGTTATTTTGCAAATCTGCGAATTAATTCCTTACCAAAAGTTTTATCGTCCAATGTATTAGTAGAGTTGACTAGTGACATATTAAACAAATCTCAACTCTCCTAGTCCAACCCGTGACAGCTGCTGACATTTGAGGTACCTTATACGGCATTCTGCAGACAAAGTTCGGATATATGCTCTCCTATGTATCATTGAAACTATTATAGAACTCGATAGTAATCAAATTATGAGTGGAGGATGGATGTATGCACCTACTGACATAAAAGTCCTCAGAATAACCCCCATCCCATATCATTCCACATTTCTGCCCTCCACAAAGATGACAGATGAGAGCTTTTCCTCGATTTTATGGATGGTGCATGGCCGTTCTCGATTGGTGAAGTGAATTGTCTGGTTAATTCCAATAACGAACGAGACTCCGGCTTGCTATATAGTCGTGCCACCCGTTGTGGTGTGCCATGTCTAACTTCATAGAGGGACGAATGGGTCCCAGCCATACGAGAACAGCAATAACAGGTGTGTGAAGCCCTCATATGTCCGGGCCCTACGCACGCTACACTGACGCAATCAGCGGGTACACTTGCTCTCGGTCGACAGGTCTGGGTAAACCGCTAGAACTCCGTGTACTGGGGACAGGGACTTGTAATTGTATCCCTTGAACAAGGATTTCCAGGTAAACACAAGTCATTGCTTGGTAATCTCCCTGCTTCTTGTGAAGACTGCCTGTCGCCACAACCGATTGAATGGCTTACGAGGCCCCTGGCTCCATTGGGTTGCTGAGGCGTGACGGAAAGACAGTCAAACTTAGAGCATTCAGAGGTATTGGAAGTCGTAGCGAGACTTCTGTAGGTGAACCCGCGGAGGGATCATCACCGAATCGGAAACCCCACATCGAGCAACCCCTCCGCTCCCAGCAAGGCATCGCGTTGACTCGCACGCCGAGACAGTACAGTATTATCGTCTCTCTCCCGACGGGCGGCTTCTAAATATTTGACACACACCTATGGAAAAAACAGTGACGGAAAGGACCTGCGGATCCCTCATACGGGCTGCGTCGTTGAGTTCCTGTGAGCGAACCACGCGTAATTTCATAAGAGGGAGATTCCATTGTTAATCACACCATCGTATGAAAGTGGTGGAATATGTAATTTGCACTTTTTGACCTTCGACCCTCATTAGTTATTGACCTTATTAGGCATTTTTGAGAAACACAAATAAGATATTCTTATTCAGCACCAAATTGTCTCCTAGAATCACCTATTTGTTTGCTTTCCCTCAGGAATGCCTCATGCCGTCATATTTTCTCAAAATCAAACCAGTCTATTATGTGTATTTCATCATCATTTTTCCTATACTGATCATGATCATGCAAACTGCTGGAATCTGTTTAAGCATTGACAACAAGATTATCGGTCTGGGATTCCACACTGGTTCTCTAAGTTTGTTTTGGCAGCGGGATGAGTATTCCCTCTGTAATTTCCATTGGGTATTCTCTAGTCCTTGGGATATTATTTGACACTCTTGCGCTACCTATATTAATGTGTGATACACATTGGTTCCTGAATAATTTGAGGAGTGGCTTCTGGTACCTCTGAAGACACTGAATGATACAATACTACTGCAGCAACTTGAGTTTGCGAACTAGTAATGAAATATGGTGAAATTCGTATAGAGGGCGCTCTTCAACCGTTATTTCTTAATTAGGTATAAATTAGTCACACAAATGCTGCTCTTATTCTCCGAACGCATTTTACCACGCTAAACTTGAGCAACTTGAATTCTGCGATAATAATAACATACAGTGAAATTCGTTTAGAGGACGCTGGTCGACCAGTATGTTCTATGCAAACTAAATAACTCAAAGAAACGCTGTTCCAATGTTTTTTACAATGAGCTACGACAAACTCGAATTTGAGTGTCTGATCACAATGATATTTATTCCAATACATTTTAGATGCATCTCAAATGATAATAAAACATATCATTCTTATAAAGTGCATTTCCACGTCGAAATGACATCCTCAAAGCGCTTTACAGATATTACCCCTGATTGGAATGACTTGAAGTGAGCCTTTGATTCTGTTCTTCTCTGATGCACAGCCACTGTGTGTCACGTCATCGTGTCGCCCGGAGGACATCCCAATACGGCTTCCGAATATAACCAATGCTACTATTCACCACTAACAAGTCACCTCACAAGTTCCCAGAAACGCCTGGGTGGGTCGGGTCACCAGAAAACCCAGCTGACCGGAATTCGAACTCGCAACCTTCTGATCACGAGTCCAACGCTCTGCCGACTGAGTTGATCCGATTCCCAGTTGTGAGAATGCTTAAGAGTGAGATTGGATTAGGCCACGCCTTCAAAAGTTCAACGAATTCCCCATACACGCCAATCCCAACTTCGGCGATTATAGATCTTGCCTGATTATTGAACACGTATCATAATCACATTTTGAATCTTCAACATATTCACTTACACACTCACTCACCCACTCCTGGGGGCACATCATGCACATGCCTGATGGCCACATTGACGCATCCACCCACTGCATCCAATCACTCGTCCACCTCTGAGCAAGCAACCAGGTCTGAGCTTAGCCCAATATCTCCCAACTCCCAGAAGACCCGCAGCTGTGCCAACCATCTCAGCAGTGAGCGTCCACGCCTCACCAGAATATAGCAAGACTGGGAGTAACATTGAGCTAGATACATGCAGCTTAGTTCTTTTGTCCAGATACCGTAATCTCCACACGTCACCACCCATGCAGTGACTTCATGACACCGTTCGCCAACCGAGGGGTCTATCAGCTTCGAGCTTGCAAGCAGTGTAACTAATGATACGGCCAAGGTAAACGAAAGACTGAGTGACAGCCCCGCTATAACGCGAAACCGACACAGACTCAAAAGCGCTATCTGCAGCATCACCAAAAGATTGAAACTTCCGTGACATGTGAAGTTTCCACGGATAGCCTCATCAGAGAATCCACAAACTTAGCCAGCAAAGCAGCCTCATATGCGAAGTCCAGGTCAGGAACTTACTCTACCTCACAACCCGTGACACCCACAGCCCCGCAAATCCAGGGTCTTTTTCAGTCAACTGGGATGGCACTGAACCGGTCGGACGGGGCCATGTCCAGAGCATCTTCAGATGAATGCACATACCCCCGGATCCACCATGGCTCCAATTCCTCTCGAGTTTTCTCTATGGTTGGTGTGTTGCAATGAACAGTGAGTATGCCACCAGGAAAGCAACATCATCCATCTGTTTTCATAATTGGTGGATTGGCTTTATACAAATCCTCCAAGTTCCCAACTAATTGCGAGCCAACACCTCGGTTTCATCGGTCGGACCTCGCCATCAACGGTATTGATAGCTGGACAACGCAACATCGACGGAGTTTCCGAATTGCGCAGTGGGCCGACTGTGCAGCGCCTGGTGCCAGGTGACGCGAGCTCAACCGTCTCGCAAAAACGCCGGACCTCTTCTTACTGAACACGGGGCATTTCCTTGTGTGTCATGCGACGAAGCTATTAGGAATCCGGATCTAGCCTAGCGACTCCGCTCGATGAGATCAACAGTTGTAACAGGAACTGAAAGGATAATCCCTGCTCACTATATATATATACAGCACATAATATGTTAGTTATCTGGATCAGGACAGTATGTCATCCCATGGCAGCTTCCCATAACTTGCTCCGATTGTGAAGTTCGCCATTCGAAAGCTCGTATGGCATATTTCTTCTATGCTTTCTTCTCTTCAAAATGTATTGAATGGGACAAGTGTTGCACATCACTGTATTCCCCTACTGTTTCGTGGGAAGGTTCTCACACTTTGTAACACTTTTAGAGACTAGATTGTTGAGAGGTGTCTATGTCTGCGGCGACACAAACTGCCGGTTTCATCTGGCAAAGTCAATATCTGACCTAGATCGAACTGTATTTTATGAGTCTGTGCTCTTGCAGTCGTTTTTGGTCAGTCGAAGCGAGAAGCTAAATCGCTAGGATATACAGCAAAGTTGGGTGGAATAATGTCAGGATTCGTTCCCTATAATGATATTTCAGAGAGTACCCATGTTGGTAGACGGCTCAGGATGGTGTATGAAATCATTCGATTGCTGGATATTGGTGTTTGTCGATCTATGAGAGGGAACGATACTTCCTTCAGGCCCTTCACTGTCATTTTTGTTCTATTCTTATTGGGAATCGGTCTCAGGTAATCAGGGCGTCTACAGATGCAACCAGGTATCTCATGGATGAGCAATATGGAGTGTCTCTTTGACGTTACCAAACTAAGGTGCGATTACCACTCACTTGTTTATATAGCGATTATGAGCGCTCTGGATGGCATCGTGTCTAGTTTGGTTATTCGCAGAGTTGATCTGACACAGGGAGAGAGTGATCGAAACCCGTCCGTGAGGAAAAAACTGTGAGCCAAATGGGAAATTGTCACCGCCCGAAGTTTGAAAAGGAAACTAAAGATACGGCCTTGGTCACATCGCGACCTCTCATTAAGGACACTGGGGCTAGTTACCTGCTGATACATACAGTAGACCTAGCGTGTGCTTGGTTGGTATCCCGTGATCGCCAGATTGGGCAAAAGCAGAGAATGGGGCCCTCTAGTTAAGTTTTATGCCCATTTCATAGATTTTTCGAACCCCTCTACGAGTTTGAACCTCCAAATAAGGTTATAACATATCGGATTATGCTCTAAAGCCCCCATAGTTCTTCAAAACGATTTTTGGAAGCGAAATAATTCACACGTTCGACCAATTTGAACGCCATTTTGTTTTCAGCAATAACAAAAATCGCTCGAGGCTGCCAGAGTGCCAACAACAATTTTTCACATATTGAACATCATGACAACCACTATCAAGAATAAACTATGTTCGACACTTGCGTGGTTCGACCGAAAAACCCGCTTTGGCCACCGGACTATAATGACCTCGGTCCGCATTCCAACTTTTCCTGCACTTTATTTAAAAAAAATTGTGAATTCACTGCATTTCTGACTGCTTCAGCGAACGGATTTTATAATTCCTGCGGTTTCATGTCATCTATTTGGACAGTGGAAATGTTATCAAAGAAATCTGATACAATTTCCACTGCTTCCTCTCCTTGCGATGTTAATGATCTATTTTAGTTTTGAACCATAGGATTGTCTATTTCGGGTTCCTCTTGTGTATTTTCGTCACTGCTTTGAACATCCTCGTAAAGTCCTCTTCGCGTTCTCTAATCTCCTCTAGATCTTGAACTGTTTTATCTTTCTCTGCACTCTCCTTGTGTTTTCTAATTCCCCTCATTAGTTTGTTCCTCTTCTGTTGTAACTGACCTATCTTTCCTTTGTCTCGATCCCTTAACTTCTTTCTATTATTCTGACAATAATATTATATCAGCACAACTCCCTTTGTCAGATTTCACTTTGTACCCCAGCACCTCCTCCAAAGCTTATTGACATGCATTCATAATATCGCCCCATTGTTTTTGTACCGGTATATCTTGTTCCCCATCTTCCTCATATTCAGTAAGCTTTCTCTCAACAGCTTGCTCATATGGATTTCTGATGGTTTCATCTCTCAGTTTGTCAATATCTATTGATCCGCCCATACTCCACGGTGGCGGCTTTCTGTACCAGTTCACATTTAATTTTGTCATTACTAGTCTGTGGTCAGTATCAATTGGGATTCCTGCATACGATCTTGTAAACAGTGAACAGTTTGTTGTCTTTGATTCTCATTAATATGTAGACAGTTTGATTTCGTACAGGATTCACGCGTGTAGTTCTCTCGGATGTGACCCACATTGTCCTTTGGGCACTTTTATGGTCGACGGTTTTATTTGTCAGAATTAATTCCTGCCTAGGTGCTCTCCATTGCTGTTCAGTTTCCCGTTCCCAAACCTGCCCATGTTTTGGTTGTGATCCCTATACCCACTACCTGTTTTAGTATTGAAGTATCCAGCAATAGTTAACATTGATCTGTTACTAACTGACGTGATTAGACACTCTAGAGTATCATAGAACTATTGTCTGTTCTATGGATAAGATTCTCTGTTCGGTAATGTTAGTGTGTACGCATAGATAATCACATGTTCTCCGTCAGATTTCTCCAGTTTTGCTGTTGATTGGCAGATTTGTTGGGATATCGCTATAAATTCTGCCTCTACATCTGCTCTAACAATGATTCCAACCCCGTGGTGTGTGATGTCCCCAGTATGGTGTGATAAAAGTCCTCACAAATGTTCGATCTTATTTTTGCTGAAACGGTACCCACAATGTGCGTCTCCTGGACAGCCGTAACTGTTAGTTTGTATTGACCCGTATCGTTTGTGACCTGCGTCAACTTTGTTCCTTGAAATACTTTTTTGTACTGAGTGTTCCGATTTCAGAAATAGAATGTTTGTGGTACGTTGGTTTCCCTTCATTCTGGTATCGTTCTGGTGGCTGAAGCTGTAGCTTTCAAGATACTTTGACGGAATCTGATGATCCTCTTGTTGTTGTGGCGCGTCACCGATCTACATCCACAAAATGCTCAACTCTTGGAGCATCATATTATTGACTAGAACGCGCACCCAAAACGACGCGTTCTTCCCCATGGAGGCCTAGTAGTAGTAGGTGGAGACTCGTCTATCCGAAATGTTCAGCGATATTCCTCCGCCACGCATCGTAATCCTGTCCTAGGTTCATTGCTTCTTTTTTTCCCAGCAAGGTAATCACAGGTCTTCCCACTGGCTTTGCAGTATGTCCCAGTGCTTCCCGTTTAGCGACCTTTGCTGGTGTTGCCCAAGCAATTTCATCAGCGTATTGCTGGTGCACTGTGAAAAAGTTGTTGGCAGTGTTGGTTGCACTGTATTCATGGTCAGCTAATTGAGGTGGCTGGGAACTGCATCGGTATCGTCATTCACTAATTTGAGCGATTCAGCTAGGTAAGTGAGGCACTTGAACTGTCCCCTGTGGTGATCCAACGTTAGTGTCGAAAGGATGTCCTTGGCTGCCTTCTAGTTTGAGTTCATTGTTGTCTAGTATATGTTTTGGGTCACTTAGTGAATATCCTCTTCGGATCGAGTCAAACGCCGTGCTCATGTCGAACATTAATAGGTGTATGTGGTAGCCTTCTATGACAGTACTTTAAAAGCAAAGACAAGTTCGGCTTGCAGTAGGTCTATCACACGGAGGCAACCAAGCCTGTTCGACTGGTACTTTGGGGAAATTTCATGATCGTTCCACCGTACCAATGGATGGCTCCTATTTCTAAAATGAGTTTTTCATGCGAAAAGCACGATTTTGTATTTCTACCTTTGCTAAGGCTAGATATCTTGCCATGTAGAGAATAATTATTCACACTTTAGACTGTGTCTATACTGCTGTAATGACTAATCTGGGAGTTTCGTTTCCGATTGAAATTCCCGCTAAATTGACAGGTGATACCACTCAGGGACATTACCAGGTCTTCTTAAAATAATTCTAAGAGTTGGGAACGATTCACCGATGGATTAAGGGATGAATTATTCCTGAGTTGCTATATGAGATAGAAAGTTAGGAATGTTCCTAACCTTTAAGAGATAGAATACCCCCACTCAGAAATAATTGCAACAAAAGGTTCCTCGGCTCCAAGTTGCTCAGTGGGTCCCCAGCCTCCCCGGGAAAAAGGTTAATACAAAATAGCCGACTATATAGACTTCAATGTACTGTAAACTCCCTAAGACATCAGTTTTGACCTAAGAATTGTGTTACCAACCTATAGAACATGATATCGAAATACCAATACCGACTGACAATGTCATAATGACGTTTGTTTTCCAAAAAAAACGTACATTGGCGGACTATACAGACATTAATGTACAGTTAACCCATGATACTTTAGTTCTGACTTGTTCTGATATGTAACTAATGTAGAAACATGGGGTCCGATTTTTGGAAACTTTGTTTTGGAGATGCTGGGGTCTACTCATCACTACTGGGTAACTGAGCAACCCAAACTAAAACACCTTTTGTTGCACTTTTCTGGGGTCAAACCCTATTTCGACTAGACTAATATGTTGTATATATTCCAGTAAACCAGGAGTGATGAGCAGACCAATGACATATAAACAAGCCTACATACCGAACGAGATATGTGACGCTGTTGACACTCGGTCGTACCAGCATGCATGGCTTACATATTTCATCAATTTACTTTCTCAACATTCGGTTTTAGAAGTTCCATTCGCCAGATGGAACGATACTGTTATAATCGACTGATTTGTTTAACCGTATGAAATTAGTATTGCATGTATCATGTATCATGTGTCCTATTTTTATTCTTTCATATGACTCGAGCAAGGGATTGACCTCATAGGAATTTTTTACCTGAAAGTTAACAAGTTGATAAGAGTTAACAATGAATGAGTTTAGCAGTAATATGTCCTCTGGGTGTCATCATAATCTCCAAAGATACTAACTTTTCATTATTATTGTGTGTTTGTTCCTGTATGAATACATGTGCGTATGTGTGTGCTATAACCGCAACCTGCTTTATCGCAAGGTTATGCAATAACACGTCTTTAAACAGCCCTCTACATACTCTGATGGGGAGGGAGGGGATTAGGGCGAAGTTATCACAACAGCTTCGAAACCTAGGAAGGTGTGTTCGACAAATAAACGACTTATGAGGACGTCAACTGAACAACACATCATTCTTTCGAGGACTCAACACATTGTTCGAAGATCTGAGAAATTAGTGTTTCGAGCTTTTGAAGTGTGCTTGCATATGTGTGCGGCTTTGCGTGTGTGCGCGCGTTATGTGTGAGGATGTTGCGTGTGAACATGATAACTCGACTTCACCTGGATGGATAAAGGTCATATGATAATACATAAACCATAGGCATACGTCAGAAATGTACACGAGACGTTCAGATTTTCCCTGCATTTTTTCGAGCAGGGATTTTAATGAATGCTGTTTTTGTTTTGGTGTGGACCTGACGTGAATTTGTGAAAAAATGGGAAATGTATGTTTTGATAATCTTCCACTCGTAAGCATGATCTCCGGCCCAACGTGACAGGCACGATGCACGTATTGTTTCGGGGTCAGGTCAATGGTCAGTTAGGTTCAAAGGTTATCATTATCATGTCGAGGAGTCACTATGCTTTTTGGTTTCCTGATTTGAAGAAAGTTTGCCATGACCCATGGCCTGTATCAGTTTCATCACATCTATTTGAGGTAACCTATGAGGCTATAACTGGAAAACCGCAAGCAAAGACATGCATGACAGTGATAGAAGAGCCAAGACCGGTCTCGATCTCGAGACTCGTTCGCGGACACGTTTGTGGAAGCAAATCCTTTGGTTTTTCATGCATAACAATGGCGAACATTGTATTGAGCACGCTAACACTACTAAGAACGGTCCGAATCCTTGTATAAGTCCTTTACAGATTGTATGCAAGCCAATTCCTTGGGTTTTATGCATAACAATACAATAGCAATGGTGCAACCAACACCTCTTTGTGTTTGGGGTAGCTCAAGCCATGTAGGACAACATACTCACGTCAGTTAAACCTAATTCACTTGAATGGCCACCCTTGACGAGAATGGCCTAATGATAGTAGGTGATTAACTCTCGAAAACCCTTGCTGTTCTCCAGTCTAGCCTTGCAGACACATCATTCTCCGGGAGCAGATTCCATGTTCCTCAAATACGCCCTCAAAATGTATGCTTCCTTATACATCTAGTCTCACTGCTGATGGTCTGATTTCCTTGCTGTGTCCTCTTGTAGTGATATATATATATACAAAAATCGAACACTGTTTCCCATATTCACATTGAGTCTGCTATTTACTATGATGTACATTGTTATCAGGTCCTGCTGTAGGAGCCTCTTCTCTATGGTTAGCAAGTTCAATTCTTCAAGCCTAGCCATGTACCTCTTGTATCTGAGGCTTGGTATTATCTTTGTCATTCTCTTTTGTACGTTTTCTAGCGGTTTAATGTCTTTGTTAAATCATGGTTTCCAAACCAGAATACAATAGTCTAGATGTGGCCTAACTAGTGACTTGTATTACTTCATACTGATCTTCTTGTCGATATTAGTGAAGTTTCTCGTTATTATGCCGACTAAACGGTTTGCTTTTATCGCAGCTTCTGCACATTGTCTACTGAATTTAGGCTATGTACTCACATATATCCCCAAATGTTCCTCTTCTTCTTTCGAGCTCAGTTCTGTCTCTTTCATATAGTGAGTGGTTTCAGGGTTACTATGCCAACGTGCAAGCGCAGTTCAACAATTTGTTTACGTCGTCTTGCAATTCAACTCTATCATATTCTGTCTTTATTGACCGTATCACCTTCGTATCATTAGCAAAATTGCTCACGTTCGAGTTCAGACCCATGTCCATGTCACTCATATACATTGTGAAACAAATTGTACTGATGTATCTCTCTGTTAGGCTGTCACGTACGTATATTCCCGCCCTCCTACACCTCTCCCTAGTCAATCACACCTGTACCACTGATAACCATCAAAATCTGTTTCACTGTCTGATATATTGGGGTTGAACCACATTTCCGTTATTTCTTTTCATTATATTTGTCTCGTCCTCGATGTCCCTTACATAGAGTAAGTATATTTTCTTTACCAAGCTCCTTTCAATTAGAGATCTCTTAATTTGATCATATTTATAATATTCACACCTTGTACATTTCGGTGTATCTTTGCTACTGTTTCATGCTGCTGTGCCTTCTCTCCGAAAGTTCCTCCCGGTGTTCGCTGACCTCTATTGTATATAAGTACCAGTTCTCCGTTTCTCATCCGCAAGTTTTCCCCCTTGTTAGATTATTGCCTTAATTTCCGCTCTCAGTTCCCGCCCTCCTTCCTTTGTCTGTAGGTCAAGTCTCAACATAGCCTATATATACATCTGAATAATGTTCTGTATGTCTCAGCTTGTTTGCTTTTTTTCAGGAATTTACTGTTCACCCAGTCAGCCAGTTATTAGTTAGCTCTACACTAATGAAATGTTCGACCCTCAGTTGAACAACTTGCTGAAGATTCTCTTCTGCTAATTCTCTTCTGCAATATTCGAAATAGCTGCACCACTTTGCTATGCCGCTCTTCCCACATGCCCTCCTTTGCCTCATCTACATAAGGACTCGGAGACTTGCCTCGAGACTCGGACACAATGATTCAGTCTTGTCACGGACTCGGGTGCTGAGGACTCAGTCTCGGACTCGGACCTGGATGCCTGATACTTGGACGCGGATGCTAGTGACTCGGTATCGGAGTCGAATTGGCTGGACTCGACTCCATCCCTGATGCATGCCTGCTTGAAAATCCTTGCAGTAATTACGCCAGTTTCTGCCGGTACATTTGAATGGAAACGTTACCGGTCCCGATAGTCAATACAAGCTAACAGGGAACTCCGACCAATTCTATTCTCGACAAGCATCAGTGGCAACTCGTCTTCTCTTTCAGTGAATACTGTTCATATATAACTAAGCCAAAACCACCCCAGGTATGTTTATTTGCTGGAACGAACCCGGAACTATTGCCAGATTGTCCATCACTGATACCACTTGGTCAGTGTGAAACTCTCGGATCATCCCTGAGAGAATAAGATGTTTCGTGCCCAATACTGATATCACTGTCACCTGTGCAGCACTCATTGATTGCTTAGTCTCTCCTGAAAAAGTCAGCAGTAGTCAGCAGTTACACACAAAACACCCCCCCCCCTGTGTTTCAGAGGCTTGGGACTCTCTGGGTCTTCCGACGTTGAATTCGATTCAGCAAAACTTATGTCAATGATAATATAGGCCTAAATAGTATATAACACTGGCATAATCTGACAGTGTCATATCGTATATGTCCTAAATGCAAAACCAAAGTGAGGAGTGCGAGCCAGGGTAAAATAATATATTCTCTCTTCTTTGGCCTACCTAAATTTCACGATGACGTGACTAAGACGCTCATGGGTAATGTAATTTACCTTAGGATTTCCCAGAAGATCACCTGAATAATTCTTGGTCCTTCTGAACCAGCGGCAATTTATCTAGGCAGAGGATAGCAACTGGGATTTTCTGTTGTCATACAGCAATTAGAAGCACTGTGAACATTGCATCATTTGGAGGAAGGGGGATGCATTACACTCCGATCTGTATATTCATGTAAAATGATATGCATGTCAGCAATGGATCGAATAGCCTCCTCTGGGCATATTTTCATTAATTTCTGGTACTGGTCCTGTGCAGTATGAAAATGGGGATAAACGAGAATATAAACAAAATCCTACGTGGAGATACATGGCCCAGGGCCCAGGGTTAACTTCCCCTGGACAATAAATCCTGGTTGCTGGTCCCACATTCCAACTCCAGTGCGAGCTACCTATAATTTGCACATATATCTAGGCAGGCCCACGGCTACACCAGTTATTCATGGCTACCCAAATCAATCATGAGGTAATTACAAACTACCCAAATAATATCCTCATCAAAGCCTGGAGCCGGATGAATTGCAATGTCAGTTGAATTCATCAAGATAGTCACTATTCTACTAGATTATTATTCAAGGGCTAAGCCATTTCATTGTTCACGACTCTTTCAGTTGTTTTTGTCCCATCAAAATTTGACCTCCAGCGTGAACAGGTACTACAACACACATACAGTGGGCCTATATGTTAGAATACTTTATTCCAACTCACCGATGAAATGTCGTCCCAGAAGTATCGTTCCTCAGAATGATTCGTGAATCCATGAGTGACTCTAAATAATATTGTTGAAATCCTGCTCAAACACCTGACATCGGTCAAGAATAGTTCGAGGACATTTTTCTTAAGCAATGAATTGGCCATAACTGTAAACACAAACAACCAATCCATTGATTTGAACGTAAGCTAGAGAAGACTCTCGTTGATAGTGTTTCCAGTTACTCGTACGTTACACTGTGTGGCAGCCCGTGAAGCACCAAAGGTATTTAGATTTCGAACTGAAGGCGCTGCCCACTGTATCACGCTAAACGTACATTGATAGCCTCTCCGGTGATATGTCAGCTCCCTGGTTGAACGGGAATATGGGATCACTCAGCGTGTACAGTTCCCACGAGAATCAGTGAACTTCATTCCTTGCGCGTCTTCACGAGCGAGAATTTAGGTGTACCAAGTGCTAGTTATTGTTTGCATGCGCATTGGTCCATTGTTCATCTCCAAGATATCGTTGTCGTTGTTCTATTACTACGCTCCTCCAGTTGGCGCGATACATCATTAATTGATCATTGCCAGGATATCGGCAAGGCTGGCTCATGTTGCTGATTCAACGCTTGATTGTCGTTGTTTCACTACAGACTGTAACAACAGTTTTTTTCTGTAGGCGGTTCACATCATTACATGTACAATATATATATATATATGAAAAAATGAATATATATATATATATGCTCTTGTGCTCTTTTACTATGTCATCGTGGTTGTCTGTACTGTTGATTCTGTTTTATATATATATATATTTATATATATATATCTCATCGTATCGTTCATTTCGTACATACATAAAAATGTATAAAGCAGGACACTATAAAGACAGTACACTGTCT
>JAUOBX010025893.1:0-14043 GCA_032360705.1 Eupentacta quinquesemita
TTGTCACGTGAACTCGAAACGAAAAACTCAAATTAGGAGGCACTTCGGCGTCAGGCTATTTGTGTTCAATGAATCCGGAAACCTAGTCTTCCTCAGCTCCAGAATCCTCCAGATCTTCCTCCACTTCATTATCCCAGCTGAGTTGACCCGCGATGTTATTGCAGTTGGTCTCAGCACAGCTACACCTGTCTGTGCAGGGTACATCGTTCTCCAGACATTAGTATTTGCTCACATCGCTGCAGTTACTTCTCCTACAACTGCCCACACAATGAGCTATATAGTTCCATCACGCTATCTGGAGCAGGAGGGAGTGTCATCCACTCAACGACGAAGTCTTCGCCTTCCATCTTTCAGCCATGGTCCTGTGGTGGAGGAACGTCTGGAGTCGCCTGCAAGCTTCGCTTGTATATACCTGTAGAATAAAAGCAATATGACGATTTTGAGCCAGGTTGAAACATAATTGAATGGTAGAATTTCCCACTGGTAGGGAATTACTTGGTAGCGATCATTCGTTGACTGCATCAAAG
Source organism: Eupentacta quinquesemita (assembly GCA_032360705.1). NCBI lineage: Eukaryota > Metazoa > Echinodermata > Holothuroidea > Dendrochirotida > Sclerodactylidae > Eupentacta > Eupentacta quinquesemita. The sequence continues at coordinate 528 of JAUOBX010025893.1, forward strand.
TGTTTGTGGGCGGATATGGTCCAGTCAGTAGAGCTCTGGACTGCAGATCGACAAGCTGCGAGTTCGAACACACTCCGTTTTTCTACACAGGTTATCTTTGGGGACCCTGCGAGGTGTGTCTTGTCATGCGCGCTGATCTTGATTTGCTTTCATACCCACGTGTGTGTGGGCAACGAGCTGGAATTATTACCAGGGGTAATGGAATGTGAAGCGCTTCGAGACTACATCGTCAGTATGGGGCGTAAAAACTAACCTTTAGCATTATTTCAGTCTTCCGATAGCTGCATTTTTCATCGCGTCTCGGAGACAAACAATAACACCCGTAAAAAGAGGGCGCTACAAATAGAGGGCGACCTTCAAGAATGAAAGGATGACGCGATTGTTTAACATCAACGGTCTCGATCCTGGTTTGACAACGAAAACCCCAACAGCCCGAGAGACAGTTTCTGCCAAATCGGGAATATTCTAGAAGAAATTAAAAATCACAAATGGAATATGTCAATAATACTATATTATTCTGACTATGTGCTATACATGAAAATCAACACATTCAATATAAACAAATAACAAATAAAAACATTGCATTATGTGCAATTGGCCCCGGGTCAAACGAATATGAATCACAATTGTATTAGTTTATTATCAATATACTTTTCCGGCTATATGCTATACATGAATACATACACACATCCAATATAAAAAGGTAACAAATAAGAACATATGCATACTTCCATTTGATCCCGGGTAGAAAATATCAATCACACATGGATTATGTAATTATTTATATGTTATTCCGGCTATAGCTTATGATATACATGGATACATATACACACATCCAATATAAACAAGTATAACAAATGAGAACATATGCATACTTGCATTTGACCCTGGATAAGAAAAATATCAATCCCAAATGGATTATGTCATTATTAATATATTATTCCGGCTATATGCTATACATGTATATATAACACATTCAACATGGAAAAATGTCAAATGAGAACATATACATTATGTGCAATTGGCCCCGGGTCAAAAGAATATAAATCACAAACTGATTATTTCAATAATAATATATTATCCCGGCTATATGATATACATGGAAAAATACACACATCCAATATGGAAAAGTAACGAGTGAGAACATATGCATATACTCGCATTTGGCCTCGGGTAAGGAAAATATCGCTCACAAATGGATTATGTCATATTAATATATTATTAATAATATCATATTCCAGCTATAGCCTACGATATACATGGATACATACACACATCCAATATAAACAAGTAACGAATGAGAACATATGCATACTTGCATTTGGCCCCGGGTAGAAAAAATATCAATCACAAAAAGATAATGTCATAATAATATATTATCCCGGCTATATGATATACATGGAAAAATACACACATCCAATATGAAAAAGTAACGAGTGAGAACATATGCATATACTCGCATTTGGCCTCGGGTAAAAAAAACATCAATCACAAATGGATTATGTCATCATCAATATATTATTACAGTTTTTTTTAAATATATATATATATACAAACATCCAATATGAAAAAGTACCAAATGAGAACATATGCATATTTGCATATGGCCACGGGTCGCGTGATTTTAGCCAGAGAGGCATCTCGCTGTCTTGGAGACGCCAGAGGCTTTGGAGGAGAGCCAAAGTCTCGCGGGACGCCCTCGAGACGGCCAGTGTTAACAAAATTGCGTTTTTCTTGTTTTCCCACCCCTGATTCTGATAAGCCTATACTGGATGTAGACTTCAGGTGAGCTGAATATGATTTTGAAGCTTCGTTTATGGACCTATAGATTTCCGAGGTCCGCTAGACTCGAGTCGCGCTGCGGGCGGGTGCCCGCGAGTTGGGGGTGATTGTCAACATCCACAAGTGAGACACCGTATACTTCCATGTCCTGTGTCTCAGCTATCTGAGAAAACGTAGAGAGTACTAGCGGAACACCATGGACTCGAACTTCTGAAATGACCACATAACATAACCTCATGCACTCAGCCACCGCCGCCCACATGGAAACTTGTCTCATCTGCCTGCATGTCACTGCTCTGTCAAGTACAGGGTTGCTAACTTCCTTCGTGTGGCCTGGGTCTGACCCAGCCTCAACTTCCTGGTACCCGCACATCTACGCTAATAAAACAGCTAGAAGTGGCCGCCCGGCAGGCGAATTCATCCTACGGGGGACGCGATGGGCAGGGTCCTATCAGAGGGAGTGCATTAGGTGCCTCACCATCCTCGCCTCCCCGAGTACCCAGTCGTTGAACACACGATCATGTCCGGGGTACCCAAGGATGCGGCCTCCCTTTCAATTCTTAAAGAGGACTGGATAATCAATAATGATATACGCGATTTAAATAGCACCCCATTCAGTCAAGGACTACTCTATGGCGCTTCACAGTGAGAGGATATGAGATTATTAGGCAAGTGTATATAAATACGTTTTAACTTTGCTTTTAAAGATACTTGGGCTAGTAGAGGAAATAATGTGTATTGTGGAAGCGAATTTCCAGTACGGCTGCAATTGTAGAAAACCCCTTTTCATCATAGCGCTTAGTGCGGCATGTAGAGACGATTAGTCTAGATTTGCTGGCGGACCTGAGGTAATGAGTGGGTCGGTAAACATTGAGCATACCAGTAAGGTAACGAGGAGCTATGCCATGTAGAGCTTTGTGAGTAAGTATGATAATTTTGTAATGAGAGCGATACCTAATCGGAAGCCAATGTGAATCCATGAGAATAGGTGTAATGTGCTCATGACGCTTAGTCCTATAGTGACCAGACGTGCGGCAGTGTTTTGAACACGGTTCAAACGACCAAGAAGTGACAGGGCAAGCGGGTGGAACAGACAGTTACAATAATCTAAACGAGATATGACTAGTGATTGTATGAGCAACTTACATGCATCAACCGTGAAACACCTTCTAATGCGACCAATATTAGGAAGGGAGTAATAACAACTCTTACAAATATAATTACCCTGCTGAGCCATAGTGAGATTACTGTCGAAAATAACGTAAGATTATATGAACAGGTACTAATATGATCTGTTGTATATCCCATGATAGAGGGTAGGAATAATTCAATAGTATAGTTCTTTAGCCTTCATCACCTTTGCTTTGAGTTTCTATACTTTTTATAAGCCTCTGCGGCTTTCTAGAATACTCCAATTCACATATCCTGCTGATTCATTCCAATAGCGATTTTCGGTAATGTACCGTATATACATAATTATGAGACTGAATATATTGATATTAACAAGTGGATAAACAAAACCAAAAAGCCAAGAGTCTTAGATATTCCTTGTGGATTAGGAGAAGGCGAAGCATCCAGATTCTTGATTACAGTAGGCCTAGTGATTTTATGAGAGATCTTGATTAATATCGGATTGATTAGTCATGGTCAATCCACCTATTGATCTGATCAGGCAGTTTCGACTTTGCTTGATTTATATACAAGCCCAAAATTCCAAATGCAGTGAATATTCCCCTAATTTCGACCAAAATAGACCCACACACCAAGTTCCAGCTTGATTCGTCCAGTCAGGCTGGACTTTGCTGAGTGCTCGATAACAAGGATTTTATCAAAATTTCTCATTCCTCTATTTTTGACCGAAAGTGACCCTCGCGTTCCTGTACGCATCGTCAGAAACACACACACCATATCTCAGTTCGATTGGTTGAACCAGGCTGGACTTCGCTCGATTACAAGCTAAAAATACAAGAAATATAAAAAATTCACATTTCATCCCAATTTCTCATCAAAGTTGATCCCACATCGCTACAAAAATGATCAGCGTTCCTGTATGCGTCGTCAGAAATTCACACACTAATTTTTAGCTCGATTTCTTCAGTCAGGCTGGACTTTGTTGATTACAAGGGTTCCATCAAAATCTAACAATTTCAACATTTTTCACCAAAATCAACCGCTCATCGGGACAAAAATGTAAATCGGTCCTCTATGCATCGTTGTGAACCCACACATCAAATTTAGGCTTGATCGGTCGAGTCAGGCTGGACTTCGCTCGATCACAAGCACAAAATACGACAACATTTCACATTTTCCCTATTTTGCCTCTCATAAAAAATAGTCAAAAGCCTATAGTCAATAGCCTATAATATAATAGTCAACTCAATAGCCTATAATCTGATAATAGTCTATAATAGTCAATAGCTTATAATAGTCAATAGCCTATTTGATCAAATTAACCCTTAATCGCTATGAAAATGGAAAGCGTTCCCGAACGCATCATCAGAAACCCACTCACACAATTTCAGCTTGATTGGTCCAGTCAGGCTGGATTTTGCTTGATTACAAGGATTTAGTCGAAATTTCACAATTTTCCCATTTCCAAACAAAAACTGACCGACTCCTCATCGGTACAGAAATGAATAACGTTCATCTATGTATCGTTGGGAACGCACATACCAACTTTCAGCCAGATCGGTGAAGTCTGGCTTAACTTATAGCTCAATAACAAGCTAGGCGTCACTCATATCCACTCATATGTAAATCCATACATACATCCATCCATACGCCACCATGACCGCAAAGATTCATTGGGTTTCACCACAATGAATCAAGACCGAAACGAGATTTACTTACTATTGACTTACTGTTCCGAGCGGTCATTGAATGTCAGACAGTAGCCCCTTTTCACTGATTGGAGTAGGCCACCGATAAACCGAGTAGCAGATAACGGAGATGTTTGAAGGAAGTGGCGTGTCAGGTCACGTACAATTGATTCTAGCTGTTGCAGTGTCGCCTGTTCATCACTTATCCCAAACCTTATACAGGTTATAGCGATACGATTGTGAGAATACTAAACGGATTAATAGTTTGCAAAACAGTATATGTGACATTAGAAGAGGGAACGGACAGATGTATATTATGCAAAACGTCTATGAAAGAATACAGATGCGTAAATACGTATGCAAAACGTATGCAAACATATGCAAAACGCTGATGCAAAACACTCCTGCGAACTCTGTGAGAAACAGACTATGGGACTGGTATCTATAACAGAAAACTTACACAACTTTCCATAAGATATCTGGGGGAATGTTTCTAGGTTGGTCAGTCATTACTCCCCTCAGTAATCAACTAATCATGCCGTCTTGTCATATCGAGACCAAATTCCTTATTCCAGATACAGTGAGGGCGCAATTCAACAATGTCAACAGAGCTGGTTTCTAGACAACATTCCAAAATTCGATCCCGGAAATTTCCATTACATAAAGTTCAAGCAATTACTAGAATAATATACCTGAAGTCAAACTACTATTATATCATACTAATGATATGGATAATGATTGAGTCCTGAAGAAGATGGGACATCAAGGAAGTATCTTCGAGAAATGACACTTTCAGTCCACAGGGTGTGTACAAATTTCGGGAAATGTACGATATTCCGGGACATTTCGTCCCCAAAATCGACCATCTGCCTTCAAACTCATACATTCCGTCCTCAAAATCGACCATCTGCCTTCAAACTCATACATTCCGTCCCCAAAATCGACCATCTGCCTTCAAACTCAAAGGCCAAGATTTGGTGAAGAGATGGCGTTAGACCACTCTGCAGTACCGTACGTGTTTGAGGACGTAGCGGTTCTGCCCCACGTATATGGAGTGTGGAACCATTCAAAATTGAGCTCCCTAGCTCTAGTTAGAAGTTGATGAAAGCACCCCTGTTTTTCGAGCCAAATTCCGGGATTTTCTGGGTTTTGGGGTTCTACCGAGATGAATGTTGATCTGGACACCTATAAAAAATTCGAGCGTGTCAGCAACAAGCCTGGGAATGATTTGAAAGTATATCCAGGGGTGAAGAAGCCTAGAGGGCTTCCTGTTTATCTGGTAAAAATGTAGTGTAAACAACACCTAATACAGCGCACTCCACAACCAAAATGGTGTTCTGAGGCGCTTCACATGACAACGACGAACCTAACAACAAAAAGCTCCACGAAAAAGATAGGTTTTCAACTTATACCTAAATGAAGATATGCTAGGGAGACATTTTGATATTTTCTGGTAAGGCGTTTCATAACCTGGGACCATGAAAGGAGAAGGATCTGTCAGCAAATGTTGATTTACATGTGAATGGAACAGTCAGCATTTTGGAGTCGTGGTCATGTGAATGGAGGGTCCATATGGAAATGTAGTGAATTTTGAATGTGAACAAACATTCGGCCTAATTTTGAGAAATATCTTCCGTGTATAGCCCCCATAAAACTGGTAGTAAATGAAAGCTTATTCCGTCTTCTTTCAAATAAGTGTTGTTCCAGGTCTAGGATTTTTTTAAATGGCCATTTGGAACACTCAAGATTTGCGTGGTAAAAAGGCGAAGAATTTGGGAACGCCTACATAGGTAAACGTAGAACAAGTGCAACTCTTGTGTTTTTGTGACCTTGAAATGACCTTTAACATCTCCACCATGCACTACTTATATATTATATATGTATGGGGTTAAATATTACTTTGTTCTCCGCCACATTCACGTGTGCCTTACTCAAATTGTTCAGTGACCTGGTGGATGTTCCCGCAACATCGGGCCAGTCGTAGGATGGGATTCCTCCGCTGGGGCCCCCCAACATGGGCGGAGCACTGCTCCCCCTCTTGATCGATCCGTTGTTCCGACTCTTGAGGACCACGTAGCCGACGATACCGAGTAATCCGATAGCTCCAAGACCGATTACTAAGCACAGGGGGGCTATGACTGCCACGAGAGTAGTACTGCTTGAATCATCTGTCTTCTGAGATACCGTCGTAACCGATCGAGATGTCGTGTCTACTAAGATAGGAGATCTGGATCGAACTACGATCGGACCTATATCACACGGTGGGTGATAGGTGCGTCCTGGCTTCGAGGGACCAGCCTGACCACAGGTGTAAGTATTCCCATTATCTGAGACTCCCAGTGGTCCGATTTCACTCGTTGTGATACCTTTAACCTCGCCGTAAAATTGAGCCCCTCTGGAGACATATCTAGTTAATACATTACCCTTTGTGACACGCCATTTATCATACCAATCGAGGGGACGATCTTCGACGGTCAACTTATACCCCATGAAGTAACAATACAACGTGAAGTATTCGCCTTTCATTTTCACCAACGACGTCTCGATCTGAAGACAGTAACGCCCAGCCTCCATAACATTCAGTAATAGTTCGCTAACCTCTCTTGTTCCATTTTCACTGGTCACAATCCACTCGTAGGTCCCATTATGACTCAGATTTACCTCAGTTATAGACAGTTCCAATGTATCATTTATTCTCTCCAAAGTAAAGTTATTAGTACCATGCTCCACATCTACACCACCGTGCTTGATAACAATATGTGGCTCAGCGAACATCGAAGCATCGCATGTCATCTGTATGTGCCGTTCGCGCTCGAACACGATCCTGTTACGGTCGTACAATTCCATTTCAAACAACAGAAAACTCTCGACACTAATCAGTAAAGATAGTAGTCCACACAGTACATGTATGCACATACTAGCACCCATGTTTACACAATCCCTCTCAGATATGGTGCTAGGAAAAAAACTATCAAGTAACGTGTTCGTGTCCGTTACAAAGTTAGTTAGTTATATTGTTATGTAGTACAACACAGTAAAATTGCAAAAAAATGTGTAAGTGCAATGTGTGTGTACGCTATATTTTGAATGCTAACGAAATTGTTGTGGCTGCTCTAGTGATGAACAACTGGTGCAACTTCACGCTAATGCTGTGTATGACTTATATGTTCCAATGCTATTATCACAGTCCACATCGAGTGATAAAAAAGAGGAATCCGTACACAATAGTTAGGCGCCTGCTAGCAGACGTTATGTGTGTAGTGAAATTATGAGAACTGCCAGAACGGTATAGCAACTGGGAAAATAAGTTGTAAGTTCGCACTCCTGGAGGCAATTTCCTGTTAGTCCAGCTGAATGTTCTCCTTATGGTTCCCCGTTTCGGTTATCAGTCTGTCTTATTTCTGTTGATGATGATTAACTTTCTTGGACAGCTTCAACCGGCCACAATCTCGAACTGAGAAACCTGGAGCCGTTCTTGTAAGGTTATCCTAAGCAAAATAGTTGGTATAATTTGTTCGTGCTCCACCTCCCCATTCAGTGACGCAGTCGTTAGCATGGAATCCCGTGAAAAGCTATGATCACAATAGATACGGAGAAAAAATTAGACATGACGCTTCGACTGTCACGTAGGTATGACTCTGAATTTTCCATTAGTTTTCCGCTCCAAATCTCCATCTCCAATTGAAGGTGAATGTAATACTCGAACAGACACACTATTGAATATATATATTGGTACGTAGGTGGTTCATTTATAAACAGGAACACAACGGTGTGTAGTGATTCCTTGTTATTTTTCTAAGACGGAAATCCCAACAGTTCTGATACTATTTTGGTACAGCTAGCAACAAACTTCTGGTAGGATATGTCATTAGAGGTCCGTCTGGCGGACAGTAGAGGTTAACTGTTGGAGGGGCGTATCCAATAATTGTTGTGAGGGGAAAATCGTCACAAATCCCCCGTCGAATATTGGACTCTGCCGTTTGCATGACATCACCACAACATTTATTCCAATGTGTATCGCGACTGAATATGCATTGAACACGAATTGTGTGTAACCAGGCGCGTATCCAGGATTTTCTTACCCGAGGGGCGTGAGGTGACTATGTAAGCGGAGCGTCACCATAGGTTGGTGCGCAGCATACAAAGGAAAGTTTGGGTTTTCAAACCCCCCAGATGGCAGCAGATGGCTTCTGAAGAGTGTGCATGGGTTTCGTGACACTGCGAATGTAATTAGCCAGCAAAAATCATATTGTCATTAAAATGATGTAAGATCTCAGATGGGATGATGAAAGTATCATAATGGATCTGCATGTTATTTCCCCCTTGGTAATATTTTTCAATAAGCTTTGCTATCCAGGTTGAGCATCATCATGGGTTGGCGCGGAACGTCAGGGACAATTAATGTTTTTGATGCCCCCGGATTACCAACAAATAGCACTAAATTATTTTCACTGACCAAGTTGAGCGGCTGGGCGACACTGCCCGAGCGATCCAACCCAACGGAGTCGCTAGAATTCCCGAACTATGAGGGGGGGTCATCTTTCGACGAGGGGGCACCAGATTACTATCTGAGCAGAGCGCCACCATTGGTTGGCGCGAAACGTACAGAGGAATTTTTGGTCGTCAAACTACAGATGGCAGCAGATGGCTTCTAAAGAGTGTTTTCAGCTGTTGTATTTGGTTGTGATACATTGGTTTCATGACACCGCAAATGTAATTTCCCCCCAAAAAATCATACTATTCAGTATCAATCTGCTTGGTATGTCGCCCTCGCTCACATCCCCCTTACTCGATTGTATACCCAAACATTTGTCAGTTATTTGCTGGAATATTTCACTTGTAGGTGCCATTCGTGTTAGAATTTCCAACCATCCTCACTCAAGCCCCTCCATGCAATTAAATGCCCATACACATGCTATACTTTCTATTACTCCAATATGCAATACCTGGAGGAAGACTCCGTACAAAATTGAGAACTGTGCATGATTGTATAGACTCATATGAATGTATGCATGAGTTTAGACCTACTTGCAATGTAGTGGCGAAAAATATAGCCCATAGCTGACTTCACAACTCGGAAAAACTGTGAGTCGCGCGTATGATTAGGTTGGGGATTAGGGTTAGTGTTAGCCGATGGGGATACAAATCTCCGGATTGGTCTGCTTCTGATGTCAGTCCAAATTGAATAAAATATGATATTTGCATGGTAATGTGAGTTCAATGAGTTTGTTTCTCCATGTAGGCCTATCTGGCATCCTAATATCTCTGATCCGGGAAATCAGGGATACCTACAAAATGGTGCCTATCTCTTGTGCAGTGCTTAAACTCTCAAGGAGAAACGCCTAGGGGGGAGGGGGGAGTCTTGGTGGGCATTATCACAATAAGAAGTATGCCTTTTACTACGTTTACATTCAAGTGGGCTCATCTGAGTGAGTCATACAACACCAGCATTGAAGATCCATCCTCAGTCATTCAAATCATGGAACAAGTTCTAGTTGAGCTAGTAGCAGGTAGTTATTATATTGCCTAATTGAGCCGAGAACATTGGCAGGCGTTTCACCCTGGTTTCATTCTACCTCTTCCCTATTTATTGGTCACTTGGGTCAAGGGGAGGGTGGACTATATGACCCCCAAACCCCAGTACGCCAAAATGAACTGTACATGGTATTGAAAATGTACGTTGCATTGAGTTCAACTAAGGTCATGCCCAATGCAGGACACATGACTTGAACAATTAGCCGAACGGAATATTATATACATGGAGTCGCAGGGAATAAATAGTTAAAACGCGGGTCGCCTACTAGCACTGCTATTGATTGCCACTGACTTCCTTGTATGGGCCACCATTGCCTTTCACTTGACATGACAGTAGCCTAACAACGTTATGTGTAACAATACAAATACTGTAACAATACAGGTTTGTATAGCTTATACCCCTAATGGGTGAATTTGCAGAAACCAGTCGACCGAAACGAAACGGTCTGGTGGAATTTAACCACCTATTTGTGAACCGAGTGAGCAGCGGTGGTAGCTGGTGTTCCATGTAAGCAAAATGGAAGAACCATGCTGGAAACGGGACATGAACAGCACCTACAGTTGGATGCACATGGTAATAACAGCACGAATCGAGCCCGCTTTCAAGAGTTTTCAAAACATGCAGAAACTAATCTGCTATAGCCTATGAGACTATGGGGTTTATTTGAGAAAATTCAGGAAGGTGTATACTCTCTCAATACTATTCATGTGATGTAGATATCATATGGGCATGAGAAACATAATGTTGCCAATCTGACCTTCATACCTGAATAAACCTACGTACAAAGTTCTGAGGCGACAATCAGAACAACCATATAAATTCAGTGAAAAAACAGTAACAGTGTCTCAATTAGCAGAATATAAGTTCATTTCTTATCCCTCAGGTAATTGTGAACCAAAATGTCAACTGAAAAGACGATTGACCTAGCTGCGTGCAAGAAACCACATTTGACAAGCATGCTAAGCTTACGAGATGTCGCCAGGTTAACAATAACCACACGCATTCTCTCATTCATGACAGCACATGCCTGAAAGGCACATAGCTGCATCAACTCTCCGCTTCCGGTCACCGACTTCCACTAAACAAAGGACCAGACCTGAGCATAGCTCATCCCTCTTAACTGTCCACTCCAGGTACCCGCGCATCTGCGCTAAACAGGAGCTACGTGGTAGCTGCGGACGGCGACAGAACAGGATTTGATGGACGGGATTGTCCTCCTGGAGGCGCACCATATACCCAATGGAGCGCAATTGACTATCATCAACTAGTGAACGAAAAGGTGCAGAGACCTCATACTTGGTATATGAGTTGGCCATATGGAGTACAATATCCCTATTGTTTTTAGTGTCGGTCCAAGGTCATCAGGGGTCAATAGAGGTCAAAGTCTGGAAAACTTGTAAACACGGTATAGTGAACGTGAAGGTGCAGAGACTTCATACTTGATACGTAGGTTGGCTAAATAGAGTACATTGTCCCTACTGCTTTTAGTGTCAGCCCAAGGTCATCTGGGGTCAACAGAGGTCAAAGTCTCACAACCTTATAACATGGTAATTAGTGAATGGAAAGGTGCAGAGACTTCAAACTTGGTATGTAGATTGGCCATATGGAGTACATGATCCCTATTGTTTTTAGGTTCAGTCCAAGGTCATCCGGGGTCAACAGAGCTCAAGGTATAAAAACATGGTGACTAGTGAACGAAAGGGTGCAGAGACTTCGTACTTGGTATGTAGATTGGCTATATGGAGTACATGATCCCTATTGTTTTAGGTTCAGTCCAAGGTCATCCGGAGTCAACAGAGGTCAGGGTCTAGATACATGGTAAACATGGTAACTAGTGACCGAAAGGGTGCAGAGACTTCATACTTGGTATGTGGGTTGGCCATAAGGAGTACATGATCCCTATTGTTATGGAACTCAGTCCGAGGTCATTTTAGGTCTACAAAGGTCAAAGTCTGAAAACCTTGTAAACACGATAACTGGTGAACAAAGAGGTGCTGATATTTCATACCTCGTGTGTAGCTTTGTCACATGGATAGTACATGATCCCTATTGTTTGTTACTTTTGGAAATCTTCTCTATGTCGCGAAAGCTCAAACAAGGCAAGGAATTGCTATGCATCGTTGTGTCTTTTTTTTTTTGGAAACCTGTAACTGTCGTGATGCTTCAAATCGTTACAAACAATTTGTCCGACTGGTTTGAGGCAAAAAAAAACATGGAATCACTACGCATCGGTGCGTTCCGGTCTTCATTATTTTCATTATTATTATTACAAGCTGTTATACGGCGCTCTACAAAGAACAGAGCGCCTTACATTACGACAGAAAAAGAGAATATACCAGGAAAAAACGTAAAACCTCTGGAAAAGGAACGACTTGAGGGCTCTCCTGATTGCAGGCACCGTATTTGCCTCTCTGATACTGACAGGAAGTGAGTTCCAGAGACGAGATGCTCCTACCAAGAAGGACGAGGACGAGAACGAGGAACGTGAAGCCGTGTCATGTCAGAGGACGAACTGATTCGAAGACATGTAATACCGTACAGCTTTATATGTTTTCCTATTCTTGACTGGTAGACTGTCCAATTATTCTTGTGTTCCTTCGTGCACACACTCACATATACAAAAGTGACTACACATATTCCTCCCGGAATAAAGGGAAAAAAACAGGTAGGGTTGAGATATATATTCATTTTTTTCACATTTCACTCATAACATCACTCTTTAGGCCTACCAATGTAATTTCCCGAGTTTGAAAGTATTTTTGTTAACCCCGTTCATCGATTTAAAAGCATTTCCATCCCTTGTTAGTATATTCTGAGTTAAGTGATTGAAGCAAACGATCGCCTAGAGTAAACTAAATGAACTTAGTTCACACCGAACACCTTAGTTTACAACAACAAAAATTACTAATTTACTCTGAGTGAGAAATATGAAATGAGCAAGGTGCTCCGAATAAAATAAACAGTTTACTTGAAATGTGCAATGTGATAAGAGTAAATTGAATCAAAGGAGCAGCTGCGCTGACTGAAATAAATGAATGACCAGTTGCTCCGAAAATGATCAGCAAACTTGTAGTTCACTCCGAATAAAGTGAGCAGTATGCTTCGAGAAAAATTAGAATGATCCTTGCAAATTGGGTATAATGATCCGGTACTCCAAGTTGCTGCAACGTATGAAATGAGCATAAAATGCAATGTGCTCTGAGTAAAATTAGCAGATGAATGTATGATTATGTACCTCCACCGAGTAAAATGACCAAATGTACACCGAACTCCGAGTAAGATAGCTAAATGGCAGCTCGGTTTAGATACAAGTACCTTCATCTGCCGGAGCATTACTCAGTGGCTTCGTGTATAACTGCTAAAATGATTTATTGGGCTG
>JAUOBX010026004.1:0-14040 GCA_032360705.1 Eupentacta quinquesemita
GCCTAACACAATAACAGTTAACCTGAGGCAAGAATAAACTATCTAGCGTTACCGTAAAAGTATGTTTCCAAGGAACGTTTGAAAACGTTTATGTTAGTAGCCTCACGGATGTACACAGGAAGCTCATTCCACATGTGAGGAGCTGCAATGGAGAATGCTTGATCTCCAACTCTTCTAGAACACCTGGGAATAGCAGGAGATGACTGTTCCAAGCCAAGCTCTGGCAACTTCAGAGTTCATGAGAAGTATAAAATGAAACACTTCAAAGATATACTTAATAACAGCTGTACATGAGCAGACAAAACTATAAAGCATCTGTGGAATTTTCGAGTCCATTGGGAACTATACATGAATGGTATCGGAAGAGAAACATTACTATGGGATGTTAAACTTTGCTACCTATCTAGTGAAACCACCTTGAATGTAGCACTATGACTACAACGAAGAAAAATACCGTGACAATAAGATATATTATTCATTGTAATGAATGGTTCATGTCTCAAACACAAAGCATCATCATTATCAGTACATACGTTTGGCAAAATTATGCCTCGACAATTATGTCGGTTACGCGTTTATTAGGAGCAAATCCATATGGAAAGACTAGATAATGTGTCACTTCTCTTACAATTCTGCATTCTTCCCAACGTAAATCACGAGATTAATGACACATGATGGCCTCCGCGCCCCCAAAACGAATGTACCTATATTTTAACTTCTTCCAATTCGGGATTATAGGGAGCAGCGTCGAGCCTCTTTATTAACAATGCATGGTTTTATGGAGTAGCTTGGCTGCAGGAGCTGCGTCATCATATGAATGTATCCCAATTAGCGAGAGAAGAAGAACATAAAACTGTAACGGTAATACGTGAAACATTTCCAGGACTTCCTTAGCAGTGTTAATCGCTCGAAATATTGAGTGTGGCATCCATCGGTGTACCTCATGAATTAGCATGTGATGCTTGTTGATTTTTCTACATCAGCCAATTTCACGATGCGACCACTTCATCATGACCTGGACTACCTGAAAGAGGTTTATGTCAAGTACGTCAGCCGACTGACATGACATACGGCAAGAACCCTGTATCGCAACAGCAGCACTGAGAAACCTATCCCCGGAACTCGTTCAACACAGCTACAATTACAACAAACTCTGGAAAAGCACCAGCGTTCCTAGCTATATACAATCAAATTTGATAATTTTGCAAGCAAAAGTTGAATGGATGCAGCTCTGCTACTCTGCCGCGCGCATATTTCAGCCCAGGATGGAGCATCATAACAATCTGGTGTGCCAAAATGTCATCAGCTACATCAATATTAATTGTCAAGTTAGTCCACTGTCACTGAACGTTAGGAATCGCATGCACCTTACTCTTGCTCTGAAACGGTCTATCAGTAGTTACCAATCCACAATGAAACCACATTGTCTCTGATTGTGAACACTCCGGCTAGTCGAATAGGATGCATTCTGTCGGAGAAATACTGGCTGCCAGTTGTTAAGCTGCATGAAAACTAACAGGGAAGTTGTTGGCCGATGACAGAACGTTTTACTGGTATATATTGTTGATTGTTGCCTGAAGTTATCAGTCTACACCAATCTATTATCAACGCTCTCAGCCATTTCATCCTGTTTCAGTATTAACATTTATTAAGTAAAAAAACTTGAAGTAGGCCTAGACTGCTAACAAATAACGCCAGATGGTACTGGAATCCATTGAATTATGCTTTGAGTGGGATGGGAACGTGGATTTCCGCACACGGAGACCCTCAAACTTGCTCTAGGCAGACAATAACTTAACTAACTTGTGATGATTACTCAATTTTCAACACCCACAATTTATCAAAACACAGACAATTAACTCTGAATGAATCGATCAGGAACTAGTACAACAAGCAGGTAGTAGGCAGCCGCAGATTTTCGGCGCGTGATTACGTGGGTGAGTCTTTTAGTTAGCATGTCCTGTTTTGCAAAATCTTTATATATAATGGGATCTGAGAACATTCGATAATTTTACTGTTAGGTGTTCGATAGAAACTACCATGCACGCGATCTTGCAGCACCACGTACTTCACCAATCGCATATCATATCATATTTGGTGGAAGCTGTGTTTCTTTTTCAAATTACCACGTTGTCCGATCAAACTTACAATTCATGATAGTGTTTATATTCTCGTCAGCAAATGACAGTCGCCTACGCTAACGTTGATGCCATAACATAAATTGATAAAATATGTCCACACATAATCAGGATTAATTACACTAGTATATTACATGTGATTTGGTAGGAAAATCTCGATAACCATGCCGAGACAAAAACCTAGTACGGTACTTAATTAACGATGATCATGAAACTATTTAATATATATTCCACTATTTTTGCTCCCATGAATTTGACGAATAACAGACATCCGAATATAATTTTGGGGATATATGATTTACAGAACAGTGTTCGTTAGATTTTTACCTACTCAAATGAAGTATACTTTTGTTTACCGATGTATATTGAGATGAACCAGACTCGTTGTAAACATTTCAAATACAGTCAGGCTCAGTTGTCCAGGAACTTCGAAATATGCGGTCCTTCATAGCCAAATGTCTGGAAATAATTGGAGCATAATAGATTGTCAGGAAGATACTCCTTCACTGTATGCAGAATGAATCATATGCAGAGTGCTAAGTCTAGAGAGCTATATATTATCAGCATAATCAATACACTGTCTTCAAAACTGTCTGTCAACATCTTTTTAAGAATCATCAACTATACCATCCCTTGGTATACCACTGTCAACCCCCGAATTTCACCAAAACCTTTTCCTATTCTGTAATGGGCTAAGATCAGGACACCAGTAAGACATGACTGGCGGGGTTCTACGAGTAAGGTATACAACCTGCTTACCTTGTGGACTCATGGAGAGCAGAAACTATTTTATCGAGACCAGCATTAATCTTCCCATGGATATCTTCGGCGTAACCCACTTTATATCAGAATGTCTATCTGAACGTTTCTCTCCATACACAAATTGATGCAATGAATCTGTGATGGGTGATTGGACATTATCACTAATAATAGTACCATAGAACCATGCATATCAATAGTTGGTGGCAAACATCTGCAACCTTCACATAGTATCCAGTGTGCTTTATGTCATCTTCATAGAATGGCATCTTATAACAAAACATCGCGTGGTGAATAATTGGTTGCAAAACATTCAAAACCTTCATATAGGATCCAGTTTGCTTTATGTCATCTTCATAAAATGGCATACCGTAGTATAACAAAACCTCGAGTGATGGAATAAATTATACCACAGTACAGGTGTTTTAAATAAATATCAGGTCGACAATCAACGAGCCCCAAAGTCATGACATTAAATCACAATGACCGTATATCATATATGTTCATTCGTCGTTAAGGAGCCGTCCTAATCTGATCAGCCACCACGAAATGAAATTATTCGGATGCTGGAACATATCTTGACCTGCTGTAATCACTGTTATGCGTGTGCTCCATACTCACACACACCTTTAACTGGTGATTTGATAACTAAGCATTGACTTTTGGTCGGTTTTACACTTCCATCTAACTAATAGCTCAAAAATATGACTGAAGCAGCATAGGGCGGTTGCCGATCAAAGGTGAATGTAACATGTTATCAGATATTATCCACGTGCGTTACGGCGAACACAATATATAAGTGAACTAACATCCTCCCGTCCGAATGAGCAACTGTTCTACTGTTTCAACACCAATAACTTCAGGGTGATTTTTGTAGGGTTACATCCATTTCATGTCGACTCACGATATACACCTGTGTTAATCATTCATAATTAGTTATAAAACTGTATTACTAGATAAATTTCAAGGTCGCCCCCTGAACAGAAACAAGAACGTATGCTCTTAGCCGGTGTGTGATACCCTCACTCAATTATCGTGCTGAGAACATGACACCAATAAAAGTGCACATACCGCGTTAACATAATTATCTCACAATTGAATGAATGAGGCATCATATTACGTGCTTCCACTGATACTAATTTAAAACGCACCGCAGGCCTTTCCTGTTCTCTGCGATGTTAAGATGAACACAAAGAAAGGTCGGGTATTTCCCATGTAAAGTGCAGTTTAACGTGAGGATACCGCATGATGGTAAACATAGAGTTGAGGAGACGATCCAATCAATTATGATGTTGTCATTGGCTAGTTCTGCAGTGAGGTACACACATATGTGAAGGCAATGACCAATCAATGGATGTAAATGTACCGCTCTCCTTCAGTTGAGCATACACATAGAATACAGCGTACATACGTATCGTTATTCCGAGCATTGATATCGCAGGCCGACTTTGGAAAATTCGTAAATTTGGTTCATATATATTCAGGAACCCTGAGAGCTTGAACATGATCTATCAAGTATAGAAGATATAAGAACGGTTCGAAGTTGTCATCATTCTTCAATGTGAAACATCTGCCAATCTCCAAGAAAATAGAGTCAATAGGCATATTATTCAAGGTATTGGTCGAAGGCGATCCTGAATTATTCCTCAAACCTAACATTGAATACAACGACTGTCGTCTGTCGATTCCGGCACGTAAATGTAGTTGCTTCTTATTTCTGTTGTATGTGACGCCATGTACTTTGTAGAGCAAGACATAAACAAGTGAAACACGTGAAACAAGGAGTACATTTTGTTATGCCCTCCATACTGCTCCCTGAGAAGCCGGGGGTCAGAAGTCTCATCAACATCAACTAGTTTTTACTACAATTATTATCACTGATAATCCTAGAAGGCTCCACGCAATAATTCCCATATAGGAGTTTTCTTCCTCTCGTGTAGTGTCTAATAACCAGCAATAGACACTCATGAACGAGGCCTACCCTCTGGCAACATTTATATATCAAATAACTTAGAGACTGTCTAGCTCATGAACATTCCTGAGCTATCATCGTCATTGAACGGCCGAGGGTATTAGGCATATTTAGGATAAATTGCATTCCTTGCACCCACAAAATATCTATCGACAGTCAATGATCATCTAATCAGAGTACGTTTCATGCTTCCTGAAGTGCAGTATACTTGTTCAGAAAAATGATTAGCCACGCATCATACCTACTATTGCTCCTCCAAAATATCATTGTCATAGAATTGGAGTACCAATCGGATGGTATTCACATTTTTGAAAACACTGAGTCAGTGTATTTCCATCTGTTTACTACTATCTATCATTCTGTAGTTGCCCACGCTATGATGACGACACTTACCGGTTATCCCCCATCAAGAGGGTACTTCGAAAAAATATCATTGTTGCAGCGAAAGACCTACCTGCCATTATATGGAAAGTGATCAAATAAGGGGTAACATAAATAGTGTTCAAATGAACTATGTTTTCACTGAAAATAGTGCCCCAATGTCTCGTTGAAATCGGAACAATTATAATCGCACATTTCGTTACCGTAAATTACACTCTGGTGTTGTTCCGTTGAGGATTCCACAAAAAGTACATTAGCCTGTAGTTTCCCGGCTTTCAAGAATAATACATGATTACGTTAGCAGCCCAACTAAAATAGTGGAATCGTTGAGGGTCGAAGACAGATCGAAGACAGATCCTCCATTATGACTGCCGTCTTTTTTGAACGGAGGATCGGCTATCAGTTCAACTATTTGTGGATTAGGCATGTTATCCGAGAAACGCATTTTGCTCTCCTCGTTCGTCAAATTTCGGGAGGAAACTCTCAGCACGAAATGCAGTCTTCCCTGTATGGGGACTTGCTTTGTCTCCAACGTTTACAGTGGGGTCGTTTCTCTCGAGCTCACCCAACTGACCTGTGGCAGACAGTGTTGAAAACATTCTCGTTTTTCGATGAAACAGTGTTTGTGTGCACCCAATCCAACCCACACACAGGTAAATGTTTTTCTGTTATAAAGTGGTGGTGGCAAATCGTATTTCATCTCAGGCAATCAGACAAACAACTGTACAAGCGGCCCTAATACGTCCCCACAAGTACAGTCTATCGGCAAATTCGGTATGCCAATGGTCAACACCTCCATCAATAATATTAAATTAGGTATTTGTGCAAATAGAGGTTCCCAGGGCCCACAATCTTCTGACCTTGCTGTGTACATACTCATATGTCGTATGGTCAGTGTAGGAGATGTGGAGCAGCATCCTCAGGCACTTGATCTCGAATGCCTGGATTATCATTTCACTTCCTGCATGGTCCGTAGGGTATAATTGGAATGACTTGAGGAGACGGAATATAGCTGGAAAGCAGATGTTGCTCTTCCAAATCCTATTCAGTCTAGCTATTGCCCATAAAGCTGATGTGATCCGGATGCGGATCTCATCTGTACAGGTACAGTCTCTGGTCCAGGTTGCTCCAAGTTGAGTACTTGAAGTTGGATACTTGGTCTAGAGGTTCGCCGCCCAGTGTGATATTAGCCTGGATGTTTGTTATGCTATTTACCAACATTTTGAACTTCTCTGCACTGATTTGCATGCCATAGTTGTTGACTACTGTAGCAAGTCTATTCGCAAGGTCTTGGAGTTTTTTATGCTTCTAGTTATCAGGTCAATATCATCCGCAAAACCAATGGACATTGTGGCATGGTGATTATAGAGAGTCTCCTTCATACTTCTTTCCAGGAGGAGATTGGAGAGTGCTGGTAATAGTGGGCAGCGCCTATGTCTAACGCCGACGGTTGCCTGGAGGAATTTCCCTAGTTATTCGCTCAACAGAACTGCGCTGTCGGAGTGTTTGTTTAGTGTTTGAATGGCTTGAACAAGCCCATCTCCGATGTTGAAGCCTCTGAGGACCTGCCACAGGTCATTGTGCCGAATCCTATCAGCGTCATTGTTGAAGTCAATGAAGTTGTGAGAAAGTTCCCGCTGATAGTGGAGAAGCTCTCCGATTAGGATTATGCATTATACGATGTGCTGAATTGTGCTCCGACCAGCCCCAGTAGCTTCTCGGAATTTAAACAGTTGATAATGATACGGAGAATATCTTTACTGGGGTTCCTCAGAGCGAAATCCCGCGATGTGTTGTGGATCCCACTGGCTCCAGCAAACATGTTACGACGCTCCCTAGTTATATCAGTTGTATTATAGAATGGGTCAATGCGCACCGGTTCGGTTGGTTACACTGAGCCTGATACGTGATCTCATTATTTTACAACCCTGGCAAAGACTATAATCGGTGTAAACATTTCTGAGCACTGGTTTTGATTGAGTTCGTCCTTGAGCGTAATATCCGAGGCAAAGTCTTTAGAAAGTGCTGATGGTAATACCAGTATGGTTTTATAACTCCGACTCCCCTTTATGAACCTTAGTGTTTCATAGCAATGCTAACGAAATATAATCCACAGTAAGGCATAGTAATTATTCCAAAATGAATGTGTACGACGTTTGGTGAGCATGTATGTATGTATGCAAGTGTTTGATCTCTGGATATTTGGAAGTTACTTTGGCTAACCAATCATCTCCAACATAACTTGGTGAACTCCGAAGGACCCTTGTGAACTATTATTTTGCTCGGTTTTTACTCAGTGTTGTTCGTTTTTTTATGATTCACTTGCCGGACACAGGCATCAAACTTATAACACGCCGGCAAGAGTGCATACCTGGATACAACACTCAAGTCACCTGCGAACCTCCACCGGGACACGGAACAAGTCAATGTATCCGTGACGTGACCGCTATGAAGGCAGGAGTCGTTATACAATATTCCTCTCATTGTGAGCAATCGGGATATAGCACTTTGCTTGAGGATGCTACGTGGACTCGAACTGATAATCTTTGGATTACTGGCTCGACGCCTCAACTCATTAGGCCACCACATTTCAATGGTAATGCATGAAATCACTTGTCGCTTAGGATCACCGATGACATAGGATATGATGGATAGCATGACTGGTCATGTACGCAGTACGCCGGTGATCAGATTTATTTGCTTCTAAGATCATCCACTCCTACCCCTACCACCCTCACTCATAGTTCATGTAACTGTTACATTATAAACAATACTGGGTTATTAAACATCCTTATTTTAGTGATAAGTTTAATGACACTATTGATCAAATAATCCAAATGTATGTGTCCTAGATGGGGAAAGCTGCTTGCTCGTCAGGATAAGTAAACATGTATTATGGTGTATAAGTCACTGAACCCTGCTATGCTAAAACATGCTGCTTGCGTGATTATAATCATTATGTTGAACGAAGCGTTCATGGCTAGCGATATCCAGTAGGCTGATGGGTATATTATGTTCCTCTAGATCCAGTGTAACCCAGCAAGAGACGAGTCGACTCACATCGACTCTTAATTAAATCGTATCATCGCACTACTCTAATTAATTTGTCGCCGTATTATTTAGGTTAGTGAGGCAGCAAATAGAATCGGGAAGGAAAGTCAAATCGGCTTCATTGGGCCGTACTCGTATCTGAGAACACCACGATACGTTTTTTATCGCAATGTTCGCTATAGATGAGCTTTCTTCATACCGGTGACTGGAACAACAGTTACTGAAAATATCGTATAACACACATTTCAAGGGTAATAGATTTGTCTCTGAATTGTATTACAATTTGCTTCGAATGTGTAGTTTTGAAGGAAAAAAGTTTCGAAAACCAGGAAACCACGACCTATAATTCAAATTGTTCAGTTCTAACCTTGTTGCCTCATTAGTTTGGGGATGTTAATGAGTGAGTGTAGTTTTATCAATCTGTCGTAAATAACTAGGCCACTACTATGTTAGTAAAACAGGAATATACATATATATATATAGATATTTGTGGCGTGCGTCTGAAACTCCACGTGAGATGGGTAATGCATTGTCTTCGCTGATCTGCTAGCTGGTATTGTCTACGCAGCCTCAACGGTGACTATTGTTGTGTTGATACTCTCAGCCAATTTCGTGACAGCGTCTGACTTATGACCTGTGTTATCTAAAGGGTCAACAGACCCATTTGGTTCCATTGATTATCCAATCCATGAGCATGTCATACTTTGGTTTAGGAAAAAACAAATCATTTAACCCCCAATACACACAAAAACTATTCTTTATTGACTGTGACACACTCGATCCAAACTGCAACGGGTCTGACTATATAATCGTTTCTTCGAATTATCTGATACCTTCTTATTGAGCGGCTAACGGAAGATAACAGATTTGATCATTTGTCTTGGGATTCCTACGGTGAGACGGTATACAGACTACACGATATTGCTAATGTGATGATCCCGATGTAGTAAGCATAGACAATTATTAACAAGCCTCGTGAATCTACGCAGAACCATTTAAGAGGTAATAACACTTGTTATGACTAACCATCGAAGACCGACGAGGTATTACATTCAATAAGTGTCACGATAGATAATTAAAAGCGCAAAATGACAAGGCAGGCATAACGCTCACATTACATTACTTCGAGAAAACAAAAACTGTCACATTTGGATCCTTCAGTGATAATAAATTCACAAGATGAGGCGACACAGGATCGACTGCTGATTAGAGTATACATACAAACATAATTAACTGCATTATTATGTCAAAGTAATCAGCTGTGGTATTGTGGAGTTGATTAGGCTGTGTTGTGCTGGAGAACCTTCCCTGTCCGCTGCATACGAACTTTTGATTGTAGAGATTCGGTCAACGACACCAGACCGTCGTAATTATTTATGTTGATACCTTTTCTAATTGAACCCAAATTGTTTATTGAATATTCCCGTAAAGTACATACATATATACACAATGAATTGAATACTGGTTCAGCGTGCCGAATGCAAATCGCCACAAATGTAAACGATAGACTATAGAGACCTACACCACGACTGCTGTGAGATGGAGAGTAACAAAGTGTTATATAGGAGAAGATACAAGTGATGACAATGCCTTTCAGTGTTCGGGCCATCTCCTGTTAATCACTATTTCAGCTCTCAACACAAATTGTCTACATTCAGATAAATAGCGATTGAATAATTTTGATCTAGCATAATTGAACCAAAACATAACAGTACGATACACGTCATACAAGGTCACTACATATTGAATATTCATCCAGTTTGAGCTACTGAACTATTGGCTCTCTTGATTTGATTGTAGACTACGGATCATTCTCGGGGGAAAACACAATAACTCGACCCTAACCAGATGGATGCAGTTTTTATGTCTGTTCCCTATGAGGAGTACATGATCCCTATTGTTTTTTGGTCAGGTCAGAGGTTTCCTGAGATCAACAGAGGTCAGAGTCTGAAAATCTTGTTGTTAGCATGAGTTATGCTGCTTGGTCCTAGCAGGCAATTTCACGAACACTATTGTGCTGTGAGATTCTCATGGAATAAAATACATGATCCCTATAATTCAGAAGTTACTGCAGTCAAGGAATCACTAAGACTTTCGGCTTTCTGGTTGTTAAAACATGGAATAGAGTCAGGGATTAGGGTTAGCGTAACCAGCCGCACTATTTTCGAAGCGGTTCATTTTCACCCTCTTCGAATAGGGCAATGTAGCAAATTATTGCGCTGAGATTTTTAGAAGGCGTTGCCCGAACTTTACTGCAAAAGATGCAGATAGAAAACCTGAGCCTGCTTTTGGGAAGTATCCTCCGCTCGATGTTCGTCAGTATCCCCACATTACACTGTACTTATACAAGCAAGATATCCGACCTACATTCCTGGTCATCCTAACATCGCAGGGAACCAATAAAGCTGCGTTGCAACTTTGAATCAAGTTCAGTGAAAACACGTGATGTATTGATTGAATATATGAAAGAAAACAATATAGCACGTGGTGTATCTTCATATTAGGTTCAGTGAAAGCACGTAATATGTATAATTCAATCAACTGTAAGATACCTAATTACACAGTATGTGGATTTGTATCAGTGTCATGTTCTCAGGTGAATCCCACGGGTCGACAATCTAATGAAATAAAGTTACCCCGACAACAATTAGCTTATAGTTATATGTGTTGAAACAGTGGACATGATCGTTCATTCAGACGGGAAGATATGAACTTTCCGTTCAAATTGAATTTCGGCGTGTATTTTCTGCAGTAACGCGCGCGAAAGTTAGCGATTAACATGTTACCTTTGATCGGCTTCCGCCCTATGCTGCTTTTGGTGAAAATGTGTGCTATCTGTTAGCAAAAGGTGTAAAACCATCCGCGGCCGCATCTGGTGACAGTTGTTTCAAGAGATCCGAGTTGATGCTTAGTCAGATCACCAGGTGAACGTGTGTGTCAGTAGGCCTATAGAACATATGTATAACAACATTAAGGACAATATATCCTGTAAAACTTCTGCCCGGCTGCAGTTGCTAATCTGATTGAAATGAACATGGGGTTTCACCTCATTTTCAGGAACGTTATCGTTATCCTAATCGTATATATTTTCTATCTAACCTTGGGGCTCTATGAATGTTGACCTCATCTCGATGAGTTCAGTGAAAGGATTTGAACTTGAATAATATGAATGGCTCCATGCAACCACTGAACAATCGATTACGCCGATGGTTGGCTCGACTAGGGTGCATACCTGATGGAGGTGGAAACTGCGCTCATTGTCAGCTAAATTCCTAATCAAGTGGGCCTACATAGAGTGAGGCGACCTTAATGTCCAGAGAGGGGTATATACACGCAGATGACAATTTGCAGATTGCCCACCACACATCACTCTCCTGCTCGAATATCTTGTGCTGAGCGCTAAGTGAGGAGGCAATATACACTTAATCATTTTCAAATCTTCGGTATGACACGACCATGATTCGAAGGCTATCGGCTATCGAAGGCTGATCATAGCGCAGACCTGAGTTAACTGAGTAATCGTCGATGGAAATGCTCATGTAGGCTCCCAATAGATGCATGAGATATACCGGGCATATTTGCACATTTATTGAAGAAATTTATTTTGAGGAGGCGTGCTTGTGTTCACATGCATGTAGAGGCATGTCAGCTCTGTCTGTGTTCTACGGTACGTTTGCACAATTCGTTAATGTTGCTCTCAAAGATCGCTTTAAACAAAATTCAAAGCTGGATGACCTCATACCCTCACATATATTCCATGAATATCAGCAATTCCTTTGATCAAACATGACTCTATCTCTGTACATTCTACGTTAGCTTGCTGAAACAGTTTTGTCTACAGCTCAGCTCGCGATGGTATATAGCAAGAGAAACAGACTCCTATCCGACATCTGACTGATAATTCGCATATTAGGTTTTGTTTTTACTTCCAGTCTAACACTTTAACGACGCCATTACTGTATGGGTTGAAGGGTTTGTAGAGTATTGAGTAATATATACCGTACGCAGCACTTGCATGCTGATGTGCTGTTGATCAAACTCAAAGTTACAAGAAACACCCACTGAAATGTCCGTCTTGACATGTTATCTGTATTGTGTTCAATGATATGATTGGGGGATGGATTAGTGTCACGATAGGGCTTAGGAAATGTAGTATATAAGTCACCTTGCATTGGCACAACCTCTCGAGGAAACGAAGACAAATGGCTTTCACACGTTCACTATCTTGTTTTCCTACTGGTTGCTGAGATGTTCATGCCTCTCAATTGTTCCGGCAATATATATATACAATACATATATGAACCGAGCGAATCCAGGGACCTCGGTTAAAATCAGACCTTGGGTAAACGCGATTATCTCACACACCCAGCTATCACCTATAATGGAATCACAATCCTGTTAATAAATTACGTTCAGTTTAACCCCTAAGAAACCCATGCTATGCCTTTTGTTTTTGCACCTGTCGATAATGGTATTACAATCCAATTGTTGAGATGGAAAATTATTCCAATATATATGTTCGATGAATTTTGACACGCCAGAATACTGAATTATGTGTTATCAAAATACTCCTAATTTGACATGATTTGATTACGGGTGAGACGGGCAGCATCGATTCTCTAGTCAATTCAATATTCGAAGGTTTCTGTGTTGAATGACATAGCATCTCCTTCTGTTTCCCTTAGAGTCATACCTTAACCAAGGTAACATAAGTTCAACGATATTCGTCCTGGCTTACCTCCACCGTACTCCAATTTTGTAGGATTGAGTGATTGATCGTTGGTTGGCGTATCTGCAAACGAAATGAATTCGCTGCTATTTATAAATATTTTATTCGATGGTTCCAGTGTAAATATCCATCATATAATACATTTATTGGCCTATATATTGATGACAAGTACATATATAATAATGATTGCAACGTCAGCCTGAGTGCTAAAATTAACATTCTGTCTTCTTAACACCACAAAGGAACAAATTAGCCCACAGTTCATCCTCAAGTAGGTGCTTTGAACCTTCTTCACGACTCATCTGACGTCAATTCTATAGTCTGTATTTGCTGGTATTTTATGTTACATTCGATTTCAATGGAAAGGTCCCAACATCAGAAGTGATGTATTGCCACTATCCCGTCTCATATATGAGACAGTGAATTGCTCCCTCAAAGACAGTACATCATCATTCAATTTAGGTTTTTGACATTATTTTTCAGATTCGATGAACACCTGCGGCTATTGCGGATTTTCTTGCAATTGCTCGGAACTCAGCAAATTAGGTGTTTGTGGTAAAGTGTCACGTCTCCATGTTCATATCCAGGCCCATTAGCGTTTGAACTATACATTGAAATGTTCAATAATCCATGTGATATGCAACTCGGTGTCAGACTCGAATCAGAACCGGTCCATTAGTTGTGAAAATTAGTATAAAATGATGTCTGGAAACAGGTTGGTAGATTGCAGGCATTACTCAATGTGGCACGATCTGATGTTCAATATAGTATGAACCGTAGTTCAGGCTAGAACGCCTTGATGAGTATTTGGAATGTGGTTCAAAGCCTACTAACTAGGGTTAACTGAGTATTACATGATTGTATATTCTTGTGTCGGCTCTCATTGAATGCAAGAAATGTGCCAAACTACTGTAAAAATGTGTATTCCTTGGGGGCAATCACTTTGGGGGGCATTGTGTGTATACATGAGTGTACATGCATGTCCACTCTGTCTGTGCGTGATATTTGCA
>JAUOBX010026114.1:0-14039 GCA_032360705.1 Eupentacta quinquesemita
GTCCACTCCTCAATGTTGTCGGCCCAACTCTTCCTCGGTCTGCCCCGCCTTCTCTTCCCTTGTACATTTCCTTGAAGCATATCGACCTATCACAAAAACCTAGCATTCATAGAGTGCGAATCATGGACGCTTTAAAATATCCGAACATGAATTCCTGGCTGGATTCTACAAGTTGTTGGTAGCAGAGTAACTCATTGAGTTGCGCACTCGAGACTCTCACTCTGACAACTTCCTCGTTAGGGTACAAATCATAGGCCTACTATAATAGCACCAAGAGAATCACATTGTTTAGCTTTTCTCGCATAAGATATAATTGTGTCATATTGCAAGAGAATATGTGAACTGCGAAATCAAAATAAAATGGGGTGATTTTTGTGACACCCTCATAACTGTGCGCACTCGCCACTATAGATTGGGCCTAACAATAAATTGAACTTTTGTGAGTTCTGGACGAAGTTGTACGAATGATCTCTCCAAGTAAAAACTTTCTACATGAAAAGGTGCACGTTCGCTATCAGACAATCATACAATCGATCACAGACGCTCGAAGGAATTTGTCAACTCCGGTAGGTAGTTATATAGGCTTACACATACGGATTGAGTGATGCTATAAGTATAGGACAAGTGCGCAGATCAAGGATGATGGACGATATTTCCGACTTATGATTTCCGTCGCAAAATAAGTATAAACAGTTTATTGTCAGGGAATGTCACTTCCTATTTACATATCTTTCTACAGTTTTTCTTTTCAATGGTAAGAAGTGGTTCATACTCGACCTGAGCGAAGGCAAATGGCTGGTAAGTTAGTTGTGCATGTTCGATTCGTGCATATCGGGGGACTGACAAAATCAGGAATTGTGTCGGAGATAAAGTGACACTAGCCAAGCTTTGAGCCGCGTTCACACGGTCAGATTATTCTGATCGGACTGATCTGATCACAGTCGATTGGTTAACTCTGTCGTGACATCAGCCAATCTCCCGTGGTTTGAGTTCAGCAGTTAGAATCTGATCAGATAAATCTGACCGTGTAAACGAGGCCCTATATACGACCTTATATTCCCGCGCGTGCGTACGTGCGTGCGCATGTCGCTGTACTGTATGTGTGTATGTAAGAAGGTTCCACTCGGAAATAAGCTCAATTTTAATCAAGCCATGGGGTAACGGGAAATAATGATCCTGGTCTCCTCTTGCCATAGGTTGAGCAGATAGTAGGTAACATGTGAAAGTAAGTAACTCGCTGCATAAACCATTCGGTATTGGTCAGTTTTTGTCACTACTGTGTTTCTTAAATAAATGACCAAAATATCACCTCCTAGCCCATACACGTAATAATAACAATGCCGCGTCTCATATAACGCATATATCTAGCTGACAGCTCTTCAAGGCGCTTAACAACATTACACCCGCTCATCGGAAACTAGGTACGTACTGGTGACAGCAGTACATATATCAGCGCCGGGTTCCTCGCAGGTCTCCAATATCGCCTGGGTGGGACTAGCGATGAAGATAAAGCACCTCACTCAAGGACGCACAGGTAAAAGTCAGTCGGCCGAGATTTGTACTGGCAACCTTATCACCATGCAGTCTGGAGCTCTATCGACTGAGCTGATCCAACTAAGCGAAAGCACAGTAACAGCACGGTAACAGCACGGTAACAGCTCAGTAACAGCACGTTCACGCACAGTAACAGCACGGTAACAGCACGGTAACAGCTCAGTAACAGCACGTTCCCCTTACTACCGGATAACTATAACTTGATGATAATGAAAATATTAAAAGTAATAGTGTCCACTGCTATTTAATTGTGTTAGCTCGTTGTTACTATATGTATGATAACTATGCGATATTAACAACGCAATGTTTTGGAGTTGTTTCATTGTATCATTCCATTTCTAATTTTCGTGATTTCCATTTCAGAAACAAGTCGAAGGGAAGGCGAAACGGGTAAGTTACACATCGCTCGTGCCCAACGTGTAACGTAACCTAACGTGTAACACATCTTCCTATTTATGAATTGTATTTTGTATAATTTATACTGGAATAAACAAACTGAAACTGATGAGCTAATTCAAAACGTTGAAGGCATATCTGGCTAACGATATAATCTTGGTGGTGTTGACAGACAACAATATTGTTGACAATAAAACAGCAACAATAACAGTATTGGTATGATCATGTGGGATTCCAATCAACAGCAACAGCAAGGAAAAGAACAGATATGGCAACAACTATAGTAATGATAATAATAATGATAATAAAATGATGATAATAATAATATTAAAAACAATGATAATAATTATATTAATATTGATAATGATTATAATATTGATAATAATAATATCGATATTGATAATAATAATATTAGTATCATTCATGATCATGATAATGATAACGATAATAACAATAATAATTAAAATCAAAATAAATATTATTTTCATTTTTATCACGATAACAATACGACTCACAGCAACGAGAAGGGCAAAGGGAACAATTATAACAGCAACAATAACAGCAACAATAACAGCGACTGCAGAAACAGCAATACCACCAGTAAGATAAAGAACGAGAACAATAGCAACAATACAAACATTAGCAACAAGAATAATAATGAAAATGGGTCTATGTCCATAATGTCCAGCTAACAATTGCGCTATACATTATAGCCTCCACTTGCTCGAACCAGGTGCGATCAGACAGACTGTGAGGCAGCTGTTCGAATAATGTCAGCGCCAGTTGTATTCAGGGTCCTCAATTAACACATGGATGTGGAAATAACGACATATATATATATATATATACATCGCTCAATTGTAGTACTCTCCCCCGCGTAAGACCTCTGGTCACTATTTCAATTGCTTAGCCAATGGGTCATTTAACGCTGTCAAGTGACACACACCGTCGCATGGACGACACACGGTAAATTGGCGAACGTAGAAAGCAGGTGTGTTGAAGACAATATTACATGTTTCCTGATAATATTTGAAGGTCATTGGTTATGCCCAAAAAATTATTGTGAACCGGTATCGAGGGGAACATGCCAAAGAAATCCTAGTACAATTTTGTTCCTATTCTCTCTCACAGAATGCACTGGGTGACACGTTCTTGTTGGTGAGTAGATCTTTTTTCATTAGCGTTGAAAAACAGGATGACAGGGGAAGGCTGGAACCTACGACAAGGGCTGCCAAAAAGTGGGTTATGAGGGGAGAGAGTAGTAGGAGGCTGCTAGTTATTGACATCAGACACGAAAGGCTATCAGTCAGTTGGGAAGCAGGGAGATGACAGACCATTCCCAAAGTAAGAAGCCGTAGAAAAGAGGTAGAATAACCACATATCTACCATGTGCAAGACTTCGAAAAGAAGAAGTGAGTTGAACAGTTCCAGTCGTTCTAACAGTCTTTGATTGAATGTTATCCACGATGATATTTGCCAGGGCTCTTTGTCACACCTGCATGGTAATACTACTCAGGTCGGGCGAATATGTGTTTCGTTATTTTTTTCTGGTCTTAGCATTGGTTTCACGTGCACAATTAAATACTGGCATATTTTTTTCTTGTCAAAATGTGTCCTTGTTTGACCCAGCCTTCCTGAGAACCGAGTAGGCCTGTAGAACACATACGGTAGTGATAACAATGATATAATAATATATCGTTCCTATATAGCGCTTTTTTACGTTGATGACATGCTCAAAGCGCTTCACAGATATTACCCTTGATCATTATTGACTTGTCAAACCCGCGCTCTAGAGTGCGCACGTCCTTCTGTTCTTTCCCGACATACTTACACTGTGTATCACGTCATCGTGTCCCCCGTGGGACATCCCAATATGGCTGCCAAACATAGCGCACGCTTCTATTCGCCACTAAACAAGTCACCTCACAAGGTTCCCAAAAACGCCTGGGTGGGACGAGGCACCGGAAAAGCCAGCCGGCTGGATTCGGACTCGAAACCTTCTGATCATGATTCCAATGCTCTACCAACTGAGCTAACCCGAGTATGTGATATGCATCAACTCTCATAGGGATTCCTCCCTTGCTTCCAAGATACTGACTAGCCATTTCCAGGAGTGGCTGCAAGGTCGGTGATT
This sequence comes from Eupentacta quinquesemita, assembly GCA_032360705.1. Lineage (NCBI taxonomy): Eukaryota > Metazoa > Echinodermata > Holothuroidea > Dendrochirotida > Sclerodactylidae > Eupentacta > Eupentacta quinquesemita. Next base: position 4,085 of record JAUOBX010026114.1, read on the forward strand.
CTTCAGTGGCTATCTGGACTTGTATCATTGTATATGATGATAAAATTGCTCGCCAGATATCAGTGATATATTTTACATACCCTCTACTAGATCAGCATGACCACGATCATGTTGTGATCACCCATGGTAGAACATTGTCCAGTCGGTATTACGTATGCGTATCGAAATTTGTAACATTCCCCTAAGCACACCGACTATATTTTTTATTACATCGTTCTTATTTGCATTCCATTTCCAGGACACATATGTGCTCGACTGATGAAGAGTTCGGACTGCCTTCGACAGAGGACAATATAGTTCCAGGAGTTCAAGACTGTGCTGCAAGAAGGCACGGACGATTGAATTTCCTCGAATCAGGCTCAGCGACAGAACAAGTTATCAGTATCGGCAGTTGGTACATACTACTGCTGCTTACCTATGGAAAGGTTCCGGCGAATCTGGTGCCAGAAGCTTTTATGAAAAAATATGACATGAACTTACGTAGAATCCTAAGTGGTAACAATGTGGTGGACAGAATCACCCACTTGTGACGGGGAGGCACCATTTGCCTGTGATAAGCACAAGTCCAGAAGCCAGAGGTTCGAGTCTGGAAACCTGGCAACTCAACTCAACTCTACACGTCCGCGTTCCAGGTATACAGCAGTAGCCAATGAATACGGGTACGGATTCCAGAGGCCACGACAGTAATTGTCTCTTGATAACATCCGGTGAATATCCGGTTCTTGATACAGCGATTCATCACTGATTACTGTCTCAACTGAAGCACTTTACAGATGCTGATCCGCAGTCACCTCGAAACTTGGCAGCAGGCTTCCAGGAGCCTCGCTTATAAAGGGCTGGCACGTCACGCTCCGCTGGTCACCGGGTGGCCAACCCTTGCAGGGCGCCCGTCCTGCTGCCACGCCGCGGTCTCCTTCGGGGTTGCTGATCGGTCTCCGCACTAACAAGTACGTGACCGGTACCCGTTAATGCGGCGTTTGTCAGTATGCCATGTGTTTGTGTGTATGCTACGCCCCTTGTGAACACGATAACTAATGAACGAAAAAAGTGCAGAAACTTCATACTTGTTTGTAGGTTGGCCATACAGTGTACATGAACCCTAAGGGTTTTGGGTTTAATCCAAGGTCATATGGGGTCAACAGAGGTCAAAGTCTAAAAACCTTGTAAACCTTGTAAACACGATGATTAGTTGTGAACGAAAAGGTGCAGAGACGTCTTACTTGGTATGCAGGTTGGCCATACAGAGTACATGATCCCCATTGTTTTGGGGTTTGGTCCAATGACATATGGGGTCAACAGAGGTCAAAGTCTGAAAACCATGTCAATATGATAACTAGTGAGCGAAAAGATGCAGAGACTTCATACTTGATAAGTTGATCGGCTATATGGAGTAAATTATACCTTGTTTGTTCTTGGGTTCGGTTCAAGGTCATCAGGGTTCAACAGAGGTAAAAGTTTAGAGGAGAAAAATTTAATTTAAAAATATCTGCAGACGCCCATGGTTAGACGTATACTGGAGAAATGCTACACCGAATTTAATATCAATTGAATATGATATGTTGTTTTCCCACAATCTGGGGGCTGCCGTATAGAAACATGTACGCTACGTGCCGACCCGTGGTTGGCTTCTGCTTAGATAGTAGGCTACTCAGCTAATATATCAACCTAATACTGAAATGAATGGAGTCTCGAATTGCTACAACTATTATGTTCGAGGCACAAAAGGCATGGAATCACTACGCATCGTTGCGTTCTTGTTTGACTATCCACCAACTATGTCAATTTGTACCTTGGTTGCTTAAAAAGAAAGTTTTCCAATAACCTTTCATGGGGGCTCAATTTCTTAAATAAAGAGACTCTCGATATATCCTTTCATCAAATGCATCAAAAGGAATGGGGTAAACACATAAATAGCAAAAATGCATTGTAATCACCTCCATTGCTGTTTTATCTCCAGGAAGGGGTGGTTCCTCTCTTGAGTGTGAGTATGCTATAATATTGGTCGTCAGCCATTCTGGTACAAGTTTGTTTCCAAATTGAGTGAGTCAGTCAATCTTTGTAACTGCATTGACAGCAGCATTACAAGATACTAAGTCAACTCATGCATACATATAGCACAAATTACCATTGTTGTGATATCCTCAGATCCACTGACTTCATTGACCATGATCGAGAAGATCGTCCATAAAGTATAATGAACAGATACTGGATATCAAAATATCAAGGTCTTCGTATACGGCAATGCAAACATGATGTGCATGTATGGCAGTAGTTGACTCGTGCGAGGGCTCAGCAGACATATCCCACAATCATGACATGCATGATCATACTGCAAGTTGTATGTGAGCATCGCCATTTCCTGTCAGCTGGTCAGCAGAGAGTCAACCAATCAATTGCGGCCTCAATAAAAAACTAAAACAATCTCAATAATTGCAAGATTACTATGATATCTGGTTGAGGACAATGAAAATTCATGTGTGTTACCTGGATGTTGTCAATGCAATTAAAAGACTGAATATATCACAAACTCGCAAATTGTTTCAACAAGCTGACAACTATTATTTTAACGTATTCACTCAAGAAACAAACTACCACCTTCAGTTGAGGATAAAACAACAATGGAGGTGAATACAATGCAGTTGTGCTATTTAGGAGTTAACGTAATTTTTCTTAATACATTTGAAGAGAGGATATATCGAGAGTCACTTAATTTCAGAAATTGACTCCCTCAAAAAGTGACTAGAAAGCCTCAATTATAAGTACCCATGGCACAAACTGCCATATTTGATGAATGATAGAACAACAATGAACCATGCGTTGTTTTGTTCAATGGCAAGTACTTTTTCTCAATGGAGTGGCCAATTAAGATGAAATGGTTAGCCATTGAGTCGTTCTCATTCCCGAGGTATTCTTGGTTTCCTTCACCAAAAAAAGCCGAATGGTGATATTGTTAAGATGGTGGCAGCGCCCATGCACAGGTACTCGCTTGGAGAAAAGAATATTTGTTCATTCGTTCTGACAAATCTAATATCTTGGACTGCTAAGCTAAACAAATCTAATATGATCTGACAACATCAACTGTACTTCATGGGTTGCCCGCGGACCTATACCAACACGTCCCTCCTCCTCCTTGGTACAACCCATAATACATCTTTCAATACGTAAGATGACATCCAAATGGACCCTAATCCTGTATATCTTCCGAGTATGACTCCGGAACTACTTGTATTCCCTTGACATTTGTTCAAAAGAATGAAAATGAATCCGACGTTGCCATGGAAAGTTATGGCGCAGCGAAGACAAAACTGAAATAGACTCAGGCCCTTGAGTTCTTTTCGAATCCGCACCATTATCGAAACTGATAGCATGTTATTTGCATGCCTCTTGTTGTTTCCACTAAAACTGTTATCTGATGAAACGAAACGATTTAGCAGTGTTCGAGTGTTTTGTTTGTTTGAACAATATATCACCCTATAGTTTGTTGACACTCTACACTCTATATAGCAATAGCCATTATGATAAACACTTAGGCCGACAGTAATTTCCCACGTATTTATGATACTGATGCCTTAACGATATGTTAAAGGTTAGGTCTACATTAGGAGGAGAAAGACAGTCACGTAGCCGAAATTTGTTTCTGCCTAGACTCTGGCTCGAAGTCGTGGTAGTTAAATTGGTTAAGATGGCAGACGCCTATTCATTTCCCTGTTGACTTACACACTGAATCACGGAATCACCACTGTTAAGAGGGCACTGGGGCCCTGTGTGACCCACAAAGAGACTTAGGCCACTAGTTATTTCAAAGCTGAGATGTGAGCCAATAGTAGCAATGACAAATTACCATACCTTGACCGATTAATCTTCTGGCTAGAAGAGCTTGATGTTAGCAGACTACTTCCACTCGACGAGATTCTTGTATCGCAGTTTTCGAACGCGTAAATGTTATATGGCATATTAAATATTGTAAACAGACGGATGCAGGTTATGTATACAAACAAACTGCAAGGGCAGTTCATAACATGCCCTGTCAGTCACAACGGTTCTTGTGGGGGCTGATCGATGAACAGCTACTATAGCTGGCAATCATTTCTAAGACAGTGAATATAGATTAGATGGCAAGGTATCTTGAACAAGACCCGAGGGCACCATGGTTTCCTGCGATAATTGTTAACCCAAAACTACCTTCGAGATTTGCACACATAGGTCCCACGGGGTCACACCATTGCTCGTTTCGATCGGAAGGTGACATTAACATCCGAAAATGACCATTAGAACATGACTCGGCAAGGAAACCAGTGAAGGTCCAATGGAGGTCGAAGGTCACACCGATGCGAGTCGACTAATGGATCACAATGGCACGCCCCAACCTTGGCCGACCTTTGGTCATCATAGTACTGGCAAGAAAATAGTTTTCCACCACTAACTAACCTTTGAACCTAACCTTGGAAGTAATGACCGTTATGTTTGAAAATAATATTTTTTTCCCTTATTTGCAACTCGTCCCAAAAGATCAAACATGTAAGACTCCGCCAATAAGAGTTACTGTCCTCTTAAGTATTTCTGTTTGCTGTCCATAAGTGACCCAATATGACCTTTGATGATATGACATTTTATATGAAAAATGCTGCCATCCATGAGATGCAATATGTCCCAATAAATCGGACATATCCGACACTGTCACTGGGAGTTATTACGAACAAAATATATTATTCAGCAGTTTTCTGTCCATAAATGACGTCATATGACCTCTGATGATATGGCCTTATAGTATGAAAATGTTACTCTCGATGTGTTGTATCCAGTTCTGGAAGCGCAGAATATTTCAATGCATACGACCGATGCGATTAAGAAAAAAGTATCAAAACCAACGTTTGACCCCTTGTAACTTGGAATGCCCAAGACATGTGGAGAAATTGTGCACTATGTGTGTATCTAAACTTTTTCCTGGCTATGGGAGATAAAAACAAGAGTGCCAATGGCACAGTAGCTCACCTGGTACATGTGAATTTGTTTTCACTAATGCAATCTGATGAGAAGTGACTGACTGAGCTAACATTGATGTCATAATGGCATATGGGACCTTGGACCTAAAAATCCTGAACATCCCAAAGGTATGGATACAAGAGCATCATTATGACCATGATTTGAATGATTTCAAATGAAGGGCCCTAGGTCCCACACTGGGTCTTGAGCTAGAAATTTGCAAACAAGCCCACTCCCCCTCCCCTAATTAAGGGCCCGCAACCCGAGGACCATCACATGTAATGCTGAAGAAAATTTATTGAAGCTTGTGAGATGGTTTTCAAGCACCATTGTGTGAAGTCCCATAAAATAGGCCATAGGGCCTGAGTGGGACCTTGGGCCAAGCATTACTGAACACACCGAAGGTATGGCTTTTAGACCATCATTATGACCAAACATCAGCAATGTGCAACCAAATTTGTAGAAGATACAAGATTTTGCGGTATTACATATAATGGGCCATGTAGGGCCCAAACTGGGCCCTCAGCCCAAAATTCCTGAACACCCAGAAGGTACTGCTGTTGGACTATCATTATGACCGAACATCAGTACTGTACACGAACATGTTCGGGATTTTGCATTTTGCGTGATTCCACATAACGGGCCCCAGGGCCCACACCGGGCCAAAACTGGGCCCTCGGCCCAAAATTCCTGAACAACCCTAAGGTACTATTAAGGCTATTAGACTATCATTATGACCGAACATCAGTACTGTGCACTAAATTTGTGGGAGGAGAAGCATTTTGAGTTCACATGAGGAGCCCCAGGGCCCATACCCGGCCTCGAGCCCCAAATTCCTGACCATCCCTGAGGAAGGCTATGCCTGTTAGACCATTGTTATGTTTACAAGCTAGGTTTACAAACTTTGCTATTAGCTAATTGTGAGTAATTACCTCACAAGTGTCAAGCAGGGACGTGACAATGACTTCTCTTGATTACCATATTTAGGTCTTCGGGATCAAGACAAATTCGCCATTTGCCATTTGCCATTTGCTCTGCTCAGGGCAATAGACAAAGACTACAAATCTGGTCAGGAGGCTTTGTGATCGGTTCAGTAACCCCAAGGGACACCATCTCATCGAGCTCCCGTTTATTCTCATCAGTAATTTGGACTGGACACCTACGAACATCATTTACAGCAGGGGGCACAGATTTATCAATCGTGATGTGAAAATTGCCCTCAAACTTTCCAATGCCTTCAAACTTATCAGGGTAAAGCTTTTGGAGATCTTCCTTGGATTGTGCACTGGGTTCATCAACACTGAGACTAGTTTCAAACCGAGACATGACTGAAGGTCTAGAACAGCTGGGCCTTCCACATCAGCCACATAGAATTTCACTCTCAACTGATCGTCATCACGCTTACATGTTAGATAATGAACACCAAAATGGTCTATTCGACTACCATTAGGCCTATAGGCTGTGATCAGGGTGTCACTAGGTGTCAATGGAGCATGTGTGAATGGTTTCCCTTGATCATTCATCTTATGGGGATACATTTGCCCAGAAATATGCAATGGGAGTACATCTCTCTGGGCGCCAGTTTCTACCTTAACCATTAACGTATCGGGCTCTCTAATGACCTGAGTAGGCAAGTTTGGAGAAACTTCAGATCTAGAGTCTGAGCTGTTTATGTTGTCAATGTTAATAGGTTCGAAACCTAATTGCTCAACACCAACATGATTTGTACTACTCTTGTTTCCTGTTTGATTTTGGGAGTTAGATCCTTGGGCCCTTGTTCGAGATTTATACTTTTTCCTAGACCTTGACAAGTAACGTGATCTCTCGTTTTGATTCTTTGACCCACAGACAGTTTGCCAATGATTTGCTTTGCCACACGAATGACAGTTACTGCCAAATGCAGGGCATTTTCCACATTGCGGATACTTTAAACCACATCGATTGCATTTTTTTATGGTGGTCACGACGACCAGGAGTCTGCCTATGTTATGAATCAATTGAAACCTCAGTAGTTGCTGAGTTGTAGGATCTCATGAGCTCTTTAGTGGCCTCATAGGTACGAGCTGAATCAATAGTCACATCGAGTGTTAATTTATCATCTTCGCATAGACGCTTCTCTTGAACATACCTATACGGGGTACCATAAATTAGTTGTTCAACCAGCCAAGCTTTCAATTCATCATGACTAGACTCACATTTTCCAGCTTGGATTTTTCACCTGTGGAAAGACTCATGTTGCTTCAATTTCTGCAAGTGGTAACGTGCTGATCGATAATTGAATTTGGGCTGGAAGTACTTTTCGAAGCAAGCAGTAATTTTGTCAGGACTTTTCGTTTGTCAGTCAAGTCCCACGTTCCATAGATACTGATGCCTTCTTGGCTCAACCACAATATAAAATATGTAACCTTCTCTTTATTGGATTTGGTAGAAAGTGGACCTGAGAATATCAAATTGCAATAACTGGTGAAATTCTTCAATGCTTGTGGCAAATCATGAGATTTGATAAATCGGACCAGGCATTCGGGACTGACCTGACCCCAAAACAATAGGGATCATGTATTTCTTATGGGGGGCACACATACTAAGTATGAGCTCGATCTATCCAAGTGGGGTCGAGTTATCTTGTTAACAAGCCAGGCGTCACATACACACACACATACAAACACCTGCACATACATACTGTCATGATTGCATAGATTCTTTAGACCTCGTCAAACTGGTGACCTCGAAATGACTGCTTCTCTTTCAGGACTTCACTATTTAACCCACTAACTTAGGAAGGGAATCAAGTTTCAAATTATTCAGAGACAGCGTTATTGCGTTGATGCCTAGGGTTTCCGATAGGAGCAGAGACGGGACAATAACCATAACATTCCTGGACATGTGTCGTGTGGATAAAAGTATCTTCAGTGTCCAGTAGAGTGGTATCCCTCCTTCCTGGTACAGTCTATCATGCCAAACACCCAGTGAAAGGCAGCAGATACCTCTTTCACTTTTCACTTCTCCATGATGGCCTGACTGGAATTCAGACTCAGACCTCAAGCTGTGCCACTGAGTTATGTATATGGCCAGCAGTATGATAGTATAGCTGGCCCTATCCCACCAAGCCCCTTGCCCACTTTCAAAAGAATCTACTGACTAAAGGCCCAATCACACTGTAACAAAAAAAATTATCGGATTGCTACACGATTTCCTGATTTTCGGCCGACTACCAAGGAATGCGGTTATGAGGTTCATACAGGCTGATACCACATCAAATACCTTTCCTTAGCCTGAAGGCCCTTGGTCAGCTCCATTCTAATGTGCAGCATATCGAAAAACGATAAAAATCGAACGATAAATCGGATAGCTTTCCGATAAATAAAAGCTGGGTGAATATCTCGAGTTGGGAATGTGTATATCCGCCATAATGAAAAGAGACTGGCATTCGTGAGCCAAAAATACAAAAAATTGGATCGTTGCACTATACGATATCGTTGCAGTGTGACCGGGGCTTAACAATTGTCATCAGACATGACAACAAATGTTTCTGATATCACTATAGTTATTATATCAGAGATAACAAATAATTGTTTCTCTATTATCCTCTGACCCAGGTGAAAATGTGAGTTCAAATTTTAAATATTAATTAAATTAGAATTTAAATCAAATTATCTAAAGAATAAATTGAGTTTAATATATATATGAGTATTCAAATCCTCAATTCCTACTAACAATACATTCAATTATTTGTTAACATTCAGTTATCCCATGTGATGTAGGTTAACGATGACTGACCTAGGATTTGAGGTATGTGAAATTTTGCTTTGGGAAGGAATACTATTCACTGTTTCTTCGTTATCCACTGACACAAGTGGATAGTCATTGGAGTACATTATTAGTAATAATTACCGTCTGATTCCATCATTTCTTCCCCGGGATCTGGAGGGGTAGCCGGTTCCTCTCTGTTTCCTGGAGACGTCTCACCTTTGTGGGAGAAAAACGAAGGAGCAGCAGTAAGGCAGAAACTATTTGAGAGTGACCAAGACAACAAACTTCAGACAGTAGGTATTCAAAACGTTATTATTTCTGCCATAATAATGCGTTAGTTTTAAGGCCCGGTCACATTGTAACAATTTTTTGCTACACAATTCTCTTGATTTGAGGCCGACTGCCAAGGAATGCGGTAATGAGGTTCATACAGGCTGATACAACACCTAATTAAGTACCTTTCCTTTAGCCTGAAGGCCCTTAGCCAGCTCCATTCTAATGTGACGTCATATCGAATAACCATAAAAATTGGACGATGAATCGGATAGCTCTCCGATAAATAGAAGCTGGGTGAATATGTCGAGTTGGGATTTGGCGATTCCGGATCGAATTGGTTACCCACATAACGAATGAGGTCCTTTATCATTGTCGCTGGGTATATCCGCCCAAAGTAAAGAGACCGGCATTCGTAAGCCAAAAATTGAAACAATCGGATCATTGCACCATACGATATCATTGTAGTGTGACCTGGCTTTAAGGGATGGAGGTGAAGGTGGACCAATAATCTAAAAGAGTCTGTCATTTGAATTTGACAGTTGGTATCGGGGAACATAACTAAGAATTTTCTATCCGATATCCACACAAGTAAAACAGAGGTATACGTTCATTTGAATCTAATATTAGTATATTGGCATGCAGGTTAGCTCATCGGGGTAGCTCAGTCGGTAGAGCATTGGACTGGTGATCAGAAGGTTGCTGGTTCGATTCCGCCTGGCTGGCTTTTCCGGTGCCTCGTCCCACCCAGGCGTTCTAGGAACCTTGTGAGGTGATTTGTAAATAGTAGCATGCGCTGTGAGTGCATGGCAGCCCTATTGGGATGTGTCCCGGGGGACACGATAACGTGATACACAGTGTCTGTGCATCAGAAAAGAACAGAAAGAATTGCGCACTATATGAAGTGCGGGTTTGACAAGTCACTAATGATCAAGGGTAATATCTGTGA